>JAODKM010000118.1:8585732-8639420 GCA_026780845.1 Petrocephalus sullivani | reverse complement strand
TGTGTGACAGATTACATGACAAAATTACCACAAGACAATAGGAACTGCTTCCTTCATGTATTTAGTGCCTTACCCCTTGGGTACATACCTAAGCTCTTTAGTGACCCGGCACGTTTATATTAAAAGACGCAAGTTGGAATCATAAGTGCACAAACTCAATGTACATCTATAAATTGGGATGAAGTACACAAACAGGAGGAAATCTAAATACAGGGTTTCTGCCCCGTTTGTGTACCTGTAATCTCGAGTCGTAGTTGTAATGTGGCTTCTGAACGTGTGCAAACGCGATGTTATAGTCTGACTATATGCTTTAACCCCTGGGTCAGACATGCAGTATAACACGCATCCTATAATCGCAGCCTTGCCGATTTGCTAATCGTGTTGTTTCAGATCGCAATTTCTATATTTCTGAAAATTGTTGAACTGTTCAGACCCAGCACCACTCCATACCTATCTGACTGATCAGGTATCGCTCTTATGTGACAGTTCCACGTCCAATACTCATGTTTTTGGCAGTCTGTAAAAAGATAGCTCCTATTTCTTGTTAAATCGATTTGTACAAATCGATCGCACGACAGCCCTTTCCCATTTTAGATGTGTGTTTTGTGGCATTCTAGCCGCTTGCTTTTGTTGCCGTGGGTGTGAGCATGGTGACTCCCACCAGCTGTGACATCACACACACGTACAGAACATCAGACAAGAGGGCGACGACCTGGCAGTATTTTACACTCGAAACGACTAGTAGCGCAGCAATTTGCAAATCTTTGTAAAAAGTTTTGAGAGGTGGAAGTAGCATTTAGTGGAAAATCCCACTGAGAAAAAGGCACACCAGCACGCAAGACAATGCGAGTAATGTGAAGACAGCTGCCACCAGTGGGAGAAATTGCACGGTTATGTATGTTTATAGCAGCCTAATTAACAGCTTTTTTGACATACATTATTTAATTCGTATTTACAAGTTCAATAAAAAAAATTTAAAAAAATCAGTACTCATGTGGGCCGATACCCTTTGTTCAGGTATCGGGACTGTATCTGTACTGTAGAAGTGGAACTGGTGCACCTCTAATTATGATATTAAAAGAAATGGAGCTCTTGTATCAGAATCTGTATTGGCAGTTGTGTACAGGAATCAGAGCAGACCTGATAAAACGCGGATCGGCCCATCCCTAGGTGTCAGTCACCAGCTGGCTCAGGCCACTTCGTAAAAACATTCCTCCAC
The DNA here is from genome assembly GCA_026780845.1 of Petrocephalus sullivani. Lineage (NCBI taxonomy): Eukaryota > Metazoa > Chordata > Actinopteri > Osteoglossiformes > Mormyridae > Petrocephalus > Petrocephalus sullivani. The sequence goes on along the minus strand of JAODKM010000118.1, from coordinate 8,638,201 downwards.
CTACATTTTTCTGTGCCTGGTGCTGGCAAGGTGGTGGTTACCTTGGCGACAGACGGCATCCCTTCAGCAGGTAGCTGTGCAGTTTTCCAGCAGCGGCCAATAGGAGGCCAAGGTATGGAGGAGAGGGCTTGATGGGCCTGGAGGTGAACTCCGGGTGGTACTGTACCCCCACGAAGTAGGGGTGATCTAAAAGATAGGGTACCTGTTCAGAACTCTGACAAAAAGAGCCATGGTACTTAAGATGGACTGCAAACATAGTGGTGCGGGGGGACATCCCAACTGGAAATGGGACCGGGAAGACCTGGGGGAGCCGAGGGGTGCAGGACGGGTACAGGGGACTCACCATCCAGCTCAATAACCTCCATCCTCTCGCCCTCCACATCCTGCCCAACGAAACGGAAACCTTTGTCCTCAAAGTGCTGTTTCAGGTCCGGGTTCACCTGGACCGAGGGGGGGACAGAAGGGGCTTAGTGACGGGCAGAGACCCAAATTTTCACAAGTGTAGAAAGCCAGCGGAAAACCCACCGGATGCTTCATTCACCGTTTTCTTAAAGGAAATATCAGTGTTATTTATGCAAACCCCCTTGAGGTTTGTGACTATTCCTTAATCCTATGTACTCTATACTGTGCCTCTGGGACAGTAAATGTTATCAGTCTCTCTATAATAAGAACCAAACAGCCGACAGACAGTTTAACACCATCAGAGCTTTGCCGAGTGTCGTGCTCATTAAGCAGTTGGATCCGAAACTAAACTCAGCACCAGTTGCACTCGTTGCACTTAATGGGTCACATTAGACCCCATTCAACCGAATGGGCCAACCTATATCAAGCAGGACAGACGAGAAGAATTTCTCTTGCTTTGCAGCTCCGCGCTGCGGCGTGGTTTACAATGGCTTCAGGCTGCTCCGTCCTCAGCGCCACCAAGCAGGTCATTGCATTTGCTCTCAGCTGTCCTTACAAGCCTCTGTATTTTTCAGCAGGACAAGGCTGACAGTGGCACTAAAAAGCTGTATTTATTAAGCACTGCTGTGCTCCCGCAACTGGAATAGCACCACATCCGATAAAACTCAATCAAAATGAGCATTAATTGGAGAGGTCACAAATCGGCCAACAGGCCTTCAGGCCAGCAACCACGCGCTACACCCTTAGGCAGGAGACGCAATGCAGCGAGCCGGCCTCACCTCAAAGCGATGCCTGTGGCGCTCATCCACATAGTCGGCGTCTCCGTATAGCCTCCCTGAGAAAGAGCACAGCAGCAGGCATGAGAGCCGCCCCCTGACAGCACAAGTCACATGACCCGCCATTCAAGATGGCCGCCCCGGAGCCTACTCAGAACGCTGTTGCTACTCTTGAAGATCGTGCGCCTCTTTCCCAGCCTCATCGTGCCACCCATCTGTCCAGGGTTGTGCTCTGGCATGTCAATCACCTGTGGGGACCAATCAGAGATAAGAATTAAGGCCATCTGAAAAGGAAAAGGAAAAAATAAAAAACAACATGCAAGAGAAGACAACTCCCATGGAAGTGTGGGATACGTACTACAGGATGCTTGCTTTCTGGGTCAAATTCTGTGGAGTTTGCATCTGTTGGGACAAGATGATACAGACAAATGATGCTGCTTCATTAGGAAATATACTAAAACACTTAAGATTTTTGTCAAAGTCAGATTCACACTAACTGGCTCCGTTGCCCAGAGTTAGAGAACTATCAACCACAGCCAATAAAGGCAGAGGAGGCAAATTGATGGAGACTCACCTGGCCAGCCCAGAATATTCCGGGCAAACTCACACACAGCCAGCTGCATGCCAAGGCACACACCTGCAGGGATGCATACACACGCACAGATTTACACACGAGTCTCGTCGAAGCCAAACGGACTGGCCAGAGGGCACAGTGCAGCCCGAGGTTAAACTGTCGGCACTTACTGTTACCCCAGCCGCAACGAGAAGGTCTTCGCTCACCTAAAAACGGCTTCTTCTGCTTCCTTGCCCAGCTGATGGCCTGAATCTTGCCCTCTGTGCCTCGAACCCCAAACCCCCCAGGGACCAGGACACCACTGTGGACACAGAACATGCTCCACTGAGCCTCACCATAGCTCCCTCAGCCACCCATAGTCCATAATACCAGACCGACGCTGGATAATGTACAGGCACACACCCCCCCCACCCCCAATAATGGGCGTTTCCAGAAATCATCTAGCGGGAGTTTTAAAGCACCATCAGAGGTAAGATCACATGAGGGTACATGAGAGAATAACCCAAGACAAAGATATAGAGACAGGGACTGTGAACAGGTACAGCAACCACGAAAATCCCTCCAGATTTACAACCATGAGCAAAAAAAAAACAGGCCCATGTTTGACAAACAACTCAGCAGAGGGCATTAAATATTTTTTTACGCATAAGTGAGACTTCTCTCCCTGGACATCACTTCTATACTATACAAACACAGGCTTCTGACAGACAGGAAGCCATGACTGCATACACCCCCCAGAGGACCCCCCCCAACACCCCCACCAGGGCAATGCGCACCCACCCGGCGCTGCAGAGCTTCTGCCACGCCTCATGGTACTTCACAGGCTCCTGCTGCAGTGTGGCTGGCTCCAGGTCCGCCGAATCGATGTACTGCAGAGAGAGGAATGGGTCTGTTAGCAACGGGCCGTTTGGACCATAGCCAAAGGATTCAAGCCAAAGAACAGTCTGCATTTGTACAACTGCCTTCTTTAAATTCAAATTATTCATTATGCATATTCAAATTTCTAATCCATCTTTAAATCAATCCCCCTCATTTGCCAAGAACAGATTTATCCTCGGTCAGTCAACATAACCCACAGTCAAACACAGAGGTCAGCTAACTGTGCAGCCCCCGGCCGCAGCAGAACGCAGAATCCCCAGCACTAGGACCCCGCTGCACATCACCTTGACCTCCAGCTTGTAGTTGATGGCCAGCGCCGAATGCTCCAGGGCCTTGATGACTGAGGCGTAGGAGTCGGAGAATTTGGTGTACTTCCCTACCAGGGCAATGGAGCAGTGTTCCAGGAGCCGGTCGGACCTGGGCCAGGGCCAACAGGGGCATTATTATTACTGTATGAGTGGATGTCTGGGCATCCCACTTAGCCCTGAAAGGCACATCTATGTCCCTTCGCACAAAGGACTTTTGTGCTTGGTATGCGACCAGACATGAAGGCATCTCAGGGCTGCTCACATAGGGAGGTCAGCTCCTATGTTCCACAAACACACTGAAAACCTACCGGTGTCCAGTTCTTGACCATATAAAAGTCAGATACACCTTCTGTACCAACAATTGTGAGAAGAGGCCAAACATACCTCAGGCTTTCATGGGTTAATAACCCAAACGGTACAGTGGCTCATGGGAGCTGCAGTCCATGTAACCACACTGAGGCGAGTTTCCTAAAGCCTATCCCCAGTCCGGAGTCTCTCCGGAGACCTGCCCACCTGTCAGACATCTCCTTCCACTTGGTGAGCATCCTGCGGGGCCTCGTCTCAATGGGCAGGTCCAGCCTGCGGCAGAAGTAGTCCACCACACCCTGGTCCTCCAGCAGCAGGGGCACGCGGTAGATGGACGAGACGTCGTGAACGCAGATCACCTGGAGGGGCAGAGGGGGGCACCATCAGGGTCAACCCACCAACTGAGTCTGAACACGCGGCACAAGCCCCGCACGTCCCGAGCAAAGTGGGACCCGCACAAACCAAGTCAAGCCCTTATGCATTGGAGGTGTGCTTCAGTGACAGCTGCATTGTGGGATACATACAACTTTTACAAACATGCCAGAGCATTAGATGAATCTTCTATGAAACCCCCAGGTACAGACAATGTTTACACTTCCTGATACTGCAAGACTTACCTGTTCGGGCTCTACGTGACAAAACATCGATATTTTCTCTTTGACGGCAGTGTCCAGAGGCGTGGCACACCGGCACACAACCTAAAAACAAACGCACGTGCCATGAGATCATCTGGGAGGAGGAATTTCTGCAAATGGTCTGAGTGTGATGGTTTGGAAGCGTAAGACGAAATGTGACCTACCAAGTCTGGAGACAGTCCTAACCCCCGGAGCTCACGGACACTGTTCTGTGTGGGTTTCGTTTTCTGCTCCCCCGTGGCACTCGGCTGGGGGGGGGGGGGGGCCGGAAACAATCGATGAGCGTCATGTCAAAGAGGCAGCATTAACTCTGCTGTGTTAAACCACATTTGACTATGCAGGGCAAAATTCACAGTCTAAGAATCCCTGCCGAGTTTTCAGACTCTGTGACAGACTCGGGCTAGTGCGGCACTCGGGGCTGGCGCATCGGTAGCCCGGCGCATGTGTGGTGGAGCCTGCCTGCGGCCGGGACGCGTCACACACCTGCGGCACCAGGCTGACATGGATGTTGCAGAAGTTCTCCCTCTTGACCTTGAACTGGAATTGCCGGAAGGCCTCGATGAAAGGCATGCTCTCGATGTCTCCTACAGTGCCACCCAGCTGGGGGGGGACAGACGGGACACGGCCTGAGTCCCACCCCCCCATCATTCTGCCAATCTCTCCCCACTACAAAACTCTAAGAAGCAGGACCAAAGTGTACCACGCTGCCATGGCACTGTATCCTGCACTGTTCACTGCTGCACACACTGTCCAAACTGTACACACTGTCCAATCATCTCACCGTATGCTGCAATTCACACTGTACATTCACAGCAGGAATCACGGCCATTTGCCCAGCACGGCAGCGTACCTCGATCACGCAGACCTGGGGTTCCAAGCCGTCGTCGTCTACGGGGATCCGGGCCTGTCGCATCACCCATTCCTGGATGGCATCGGTGATGTGGGGCACCACTGTGGAGGGGGCAGAGGTCATGAGTGACTCACAAGCCCCCAGTCTCTACCATGCAGTGAGACATAAAAGAACCCAGAATTAAATAAAAGTGGGGAGCCCGCCAATCAAAACAGCAAACAGTGCCGTATCAGAGACTAAGGGCACTGCCATACTTTCTGAATGTGCTCCATACAGGAAGGTGCATAAGAGGTCGGGCCCCAAGCCGCGCCCCTACCCTGCACGGTCTTGCCCAGGTAGTCCCCCTGCCGCTCCTTGTTGATGACAGACTGGTAGATCTTGCCCGTTGTCAGGTTGTTGTCCTTGGTGAGCCGAATGTCGAGGAAGCGCTCGTAGTTCCCCAGGTCGAGGTCCACCTCGCCGCCATCATCTAGGACGAACACCTCTCCTGCAGGGGCAAGCCGGAGAAGAGTACTGATGGGAGGGTCCAAGCTCTTAAGCTGCTTCTCTGGGACTCAGATCAGCCTTTTGGGTGAGCCGTCTGACCCTGGGCTGAACAAACACCACGTTCAATAACAGAGGAGGAGATTGTTCCTGGCTGCTTGTGTACATCAATCCTGATAGCAGACATCTACCACTTCACTGAACCAATCAGAGCTGTTATCTATAGCAGAAGTGAAATCATGGCTTGCACCAAAATTATCTTGTACCAAAGCTGAACAGCTGCTATCCCTTCATACATACCAAAGAGTGACCAGGGCCGTGATAGGAATGTGCAGATTTCAGATAAACCCCCCCCCCCGTCGTTCAGTTATCATTCAGCTGGAATTCGGCACAAGTCAATCAAAAAGGGGGGTAGCACGGTTCACAGCAAAGTCTGTTTAGTAAAGATAAGTGCGGGTCGCAGAGTGTCCACGTTCATCGCTAGTTTACGGCAACACACGAAAACGGAACTTGAAACATCTCACCCATGCCCTCAGGAACAGTTCATTAAGATTCTGGAATGTAGGAAAAAAGTCACCAGGCCACCTAGAAGCCTTGTTTTAAAAAAACGGCAGAACTCCAGAGCCAAACCACAAAAAACCAGTCACATGCAGCCCGACAAAATGTCGACAGACTGGCCCCCCACCGCCACCCAGCTAAGCCCCAGAGACCTCCCACCCGCCCCGACACTTACCATGTTCGTAGGGTGAGAAGGTGCCGGCGTCGATGTTGATGTAAGGGTCGATTTTGATGGCAGTGACGTGCAGGCCGCAGGACTTGAGGATAGTGCCCACACTGCTGGCGATGATCCCCTTGCCGATCCCGGAGATGACTCCGCCGGTCACCAGTATGTACTTCATCATGACGTCGTGGTTGTTACCTGAAACACTGCGGGCCAGCAAACGGGAACATGATACTTCAGAGACAACAGCCATTTTACCTCATGTCTGAAACAGGAAAAATACACCAGAAGACCATAATTTCCTGCTTATTAAGAAACATTAGGTAAAAAAGGAACAAATAAGCATGGCTATTCATTCCAAAGAAAAGTTTATTTAGTAAATACTGACTTAGTTTTCTAAGTGCAGTATTTACGGGATCCAAGGTAAGAAATGTCCGTACTTGGTGACCCCGTGGTTACAGACTACGAGCCGGAGAAGCGGAGCCGATGGAGCGCCGAGGAACACGAGAGCACATTTTAGGGGGCCTTGCGCAATGGAAACGCGAATGAAGCATGTAGCAGCTGATTGGGCGAAACGACAATCGGGGCGGGCCTAATTGGAGAAAAGCGACCAATGACACGCTAGGCAGCGCGCGTCGCCGGCAGCGGAACTCCGAGAAAGAACGACGCTACTAACCGCGTCAACGAGCCCCACGCATCGCACGCAGTTTAAGAAATCGACACATTCCCGAGATGCACATGCTAACATTTCAGTTATTATTATTAAAAGTGTGATTATAAGCGTGTAACAGTTACACGCGGACGCAGCGCGAGCAGCTCGCGGGACGGTGATGTCGGCTCCTATGGCGGGAACGGACTTGAACAATAGCGCCAAAACTCAGGACCGAATGCAGGTCGCGTTTATTGCGCCGCTGCCCTCGCAGGCACCTTTCCGACGCTAGGACGGGCAGTGCGAGGCCGCCGGCTACGCAGCATCCAATGCGTACGCGCCATACGCCAAAGCCGGCCATAAATGCCTTAGCCCGTGCTTCTGAGTGCGACCGAGCAGCCATCTATCGCCAGACCCGCGGGGTATCTCACGATTAACGCCGAATGCGAGCTTAATCGCTACAATGACGCATGTTTTTCTCGGAACAGCCAGCGCTAATTTAACCCGCGCGCCAGAGCTCGCGGGCTCCCGCTACACCCCCCCCCGCTACTTACCGGAGCAGCGCGGACCGCCGCGCTACAGCACCGGACGCTTCCCCGAACTCCGGTCCCTCGGGCAGGAATAGCGAGGACGATTATTTGTCGGTGTTATGCGTACAAATGGTCCACGGGCCGCGCCGGCATCCACCACTACAATCAACGTGCTCACCCCACGTGCAAGACAATCTGACAAGCTGGAGACGGCCTGCGTCGTGACGTATGCCGTGCGTCATTACGCACTATGCGTGCGCTGCGCCTGTGATTAATCTGTGCTCTAGTGCGCTGTCCTAGTTATCTTTCAACATTTTAGATGTCGCAGAGATGGAGCGGGGCCGCATAAGCGTTTGAAACAGGAAAACAGCAATTTGTTACCCAACAGGAGCCTGCCTGTTTGAGTTACTTTTGCATATGGGGTCTTAAAAGGGAATGATTGCCATTGAAGAAATCCATCTGTGCACACAGCGTGATAGATGGATAGATAGATTTTGTCATAAACTGGCGAAATAAATATACAATAATATAATATACAACTGTAATATGTAACTATTAATATTATTACAGTAGTCTAAATAAAACGTGCACAAATAGTTTAAAATAATGAGTATATTAACAATTATACACAATAACAGAAGTCATGCGTGTGCCATATTTTCCATATTCATCTCTTAAATTTATAAAAAATATTATAATAAATAATGCATAGCATTAAATATAATTAAAAAAAATCTGTCTAATAAGATATGTATGGCAGAAGGTTTTTCAAGACACCTTCTCCATTATTTATAGAATAAAGATTAACTGACATGAAACAAATATAACTAACTCCAATCCATCTTACATATTTCTAGAAATGCATGATTTATCAAAATAAGTTAATGAAATACATTGTCATGGCACTTTAAATACACATTTTCTTGTAAAAATTCTGACGCAGTTTTTTTTCCCTCTACCGCGAGAGGGCATTTAAATAATGTTTTGTCTTATTTGAAGAGGATATGGATTTGTGTAACTGATGCGTCTGGCCACCAGGGGCCGCTAATGATTGCCTTCTCAGAACTCTAGTGTTTCCGTCACTTCAGACTTCTGCCTTCTGCCGGCATGACTTATTGTAGAATTTCTGGTAATTCAGACATACCGGGAGAGTGTCACAAGGTGGAACATTGTACCTCCCCAGGGACACTCCAGATTGATTGTCTATCTGATATTGGTGATAAAAACATTTTCTTAGTATGAAATGTCAAAACTGAATGACACCACAGAAAAGGCGTTCTGGAGCCAGTGTGGTGTCCTCCATTTGGCACGAAAGGCATCGGCCTCCCTCCCTCCCTCCCTTCTTCCCTGCTGGCTCACTCCAGTGCTGCTTATTTTTACTGGAACCATTATCAGTAGCCCGGGACGAGGCCGCGAGTGACGTGCGTGGTGTACGTGCCGAGTGTGAGGGCGAGACGCACGCTTACCCGCCCTGTAGGTGTAAACACTGCTGGCCGGAGCTTGGGGGGTGTGGGGGGGGCAGCCTTGTTTTCCTTCCTCCCTAACGGCCGAGGCACGTTGCAACACACTTGCTGGAAATCCCGTACCGTTACTATGCTGCACCTCGCGCACCAACGTGAGCCTGGTGTTCCGGCTCACAAGTATGTCTGCCACCGAGGTGTCCGCCGCTGCGTCCAGCCCTGTGCGTGTCCAGCCCTGTGCAGGTTCAGCCCTGTGCAGGTCCAGCCCAGTGCAGGTCCAGCCCTGTGCATGTCCAGCCCTGTGTAGGTCCAGCCCTGTGCGTGTCCAACGCTGTGCATGTCCCCATGGGCACAGACAAGCTGGCAGGGGACACTGGAGCACAGGGCACCCAGTTGCAGCCTATCAGGTCAACCTGGGCTCAGGGAGTTGGGTGCACGGTCAGGTGTTATGGTCTTAATGCCCACCTAGTTAGTTAGGAGGTGACTAGAACAGCTAAGGTGATGCCTGGCATGTACACGAGTGTGTCTGTGTTTCTGTGTCTCGTGTCTTTTTCCATGTTTCTAATTCACTTTCCGAGCATCTGTGCTTCTGTGCCCCTCTCTCTCTTCACATGTTCCTTATTTCATGCCTGTGTGTTTATGTTTCTATGTGTGTGTCTGTTTATGTTTCTATGTGTGTGTCTGTCCTTCCGTACATGTGTGCTTGGTGCCAAGTAAGACGAGGAGGCTTCTGGGCCTACTATACGACGCAGCCCCTGGGATCGCTTAACCCAGAACAGGAGCCATTAGCCATGCCTGGACGTAACAGCAGCAGGGTTTTTTAATTCAGCTCTGCTCATGGTCTTGATCTAATTAAAATCCCCCGTCATCGAAAGGCTGCCTCCCTTTTTTACGAGCAATTTGCTCTAATTACGTGCAAAGACAGAGAGGATCCGAACAGCCAAGCCGCAGTGCACCGATTTATTTCCGCTATTCCTTGGTGTTCAACCCCCCCCCCCCGGCGTCTCCCACACAAAAAAACACGCAGAGCAAAACAACAATCCGTCAGTAACGAGGTACTTGGAAAAGCTGAATTTCCTTACAGGAAGATATTAAAAAGACGAACTATTAAATTAGGGCAGAGAGTTATTATATTATGTGGGTTATGTCTCTCTCACTGCGTTTTCCATCTAATGGCAGTTATGTCATCCAGAGCAAAGCCAGAAACTAAGACAGCCTTAAATAATAGTCATGTGTCTTTCAGTTGTCTTACTTGCTGTGGCTTTGTGTGTGTATTGGTCTAGGTTAAGAGCTTTGTGTTATGGTACAACAGCGGAGCCCCTGTGAGGGACTGCATTTAGTAAAATTACTAGATTGTAAGGAGGGGTCCTATGTTCCACCGCACTGGGATTTTAGCCCAGAATGTGTTTGTAAGACGGGGAATCAGTGGGAAAAGTCAAGTGAATTCACTTGTTCTCTGTTCCTTGTTATTTGTTTTCATTTTCTCTCAAACCCAGATCCCCATCCACACCCATATTGTTTTGTGGACAGACTTAATCCTGATGCCTAAACTTCTGCCCCCCGGGGGTCACAGCCTGGCCCAGGCAGCATAAGGCTGGGGACATACCGGACTGGATGCACATGGACGCACACAATCAGCCTTGGCCCTAGGTTGATAGGTACAGAGCGAGCCCATGCAATGCAAGGCGTATATATATAAACTGCCGAGAAACACAGATACACACGGCCCTGGGATTAGGGCCCCCAGCCCTGGAGGTTCACATTTTTGTGTCTTAGCTCCTTCTGCTGCCCCCCGCTCCTCACGCCCACCCTGTGTTATAGATCTCTGTGCGCCATCCGGCCCAGGGCTGGTCCTAAGATTAAGATTAAGATTAACTTTATTGATCCTGGGGGGAAATTGTGCATGCTGTAGCAAGAACATGCATGGCATTCATAGATGTACATGCATATAGCGGCAAACATGCGAGGTGCAGGATATACAAAATATACAAAAATAAACACAGTGCAAACATTTAAAAAGTGCACAGTACACAAATAAATTATGTGCAAATCAATTACGTACAGTTAGAACAGAGTTAGAACATAATTGTATTGCCTGGGAAATGTAACTTATTGAAATCAGTAATATCAACAAATATTGCACAATTAAGGCATGACTATTTGCTACCGTGGAAAAAAAATGTAAATGGATACCTGGGCAAAAGAGTCTTACAAGCAGGAAATGTTTGCTTAGAGACACACTTGCTATATGGAATCAGCGGACATCCCTTAGAAGAAGGGGCTTGGCAGAGGGGGGTTTGAAAGGTCCAAGAGGTGCATCTTCACTCGGTCACATGCACAGGGATTACCTGGGAATCAAGTTAATGTGGCCTTACAGGGACTCAGGCAGGGGAGGGAGAATTAAGGTCAGCTGCTAGCAGCTAAGGGGACACACACACACACACACACACACAAACACGCACACACGCGATAATCACATGGGGATGTCTGAGGCACGTGGATTCCCTGGCAGATTCAGGGGGCCCAGTACTTGGCAGGGACCCTTGAAAATGCAAAATTATATGTAAGGTGACATTTTGTCCGGATGCATAGGATTTCCAGGTAACCCTCTGCACTCACACACACACTGGCCCAGGCTAATACCATTAATAGCATTAGGGTACTTAGCAGCCATGACCTCTGGGTTAAGACCCGCTAAGGGAAAGTGACATTGCCCTGGAACTGCCCGAGCTGCCGATGGATCGGGTCGGAAAATATTTGGGGCAGCACTTGGGGTGCCCTAGAGTCAACGTGATTGGGAGGAAAAGGGCAGCCTCACCCCCCACACTGGGATACTAAATGTGCCTATTTGAGCAGCCAGGCTAGTGGATGGCGAGCAGGAAGCGGGGAAGCCGCCTGATTGGCCGACACAGGCAGGAGAAGACGCGGGGGCGTGGCCTGGTGCGGCGTGAAAACCCAGGCGGCGATGGCACTTCCAGATAGCTGCCGCCTTTCCCGACATCGCCGCGTCGTACCAGCAGCGCTCGTGTGTGGGGGAGCCCCGGATCTCCCCCGCAAGGGTGGGGGGCCGGCGGAGGGCCAGCAGAGTTAGAGAAGGGCTGCTGTTTGGAAGAAGAGGAACAGAAACCCAGAGGTGTCAATTTCAGGTCCAGAAAGTAAAAATCCAGACCAGGATTTTGTTTCAACCAATCAGTTGAGCGTAAAGAGTCACAGTCACAGAGTGCTCAACTAATTGGTTGAAACAAAATTCTGGTCTGGATTTTTACTTTCTGGACCTGAAATTGACACCTCTGGTATTTTCAGAAAAAAAAATTGATGACCGGGGGGTGGTAACATGCCACAGTATACTCCCCACCCCCTGCATGTCCTTTGGGATGTCTGTCCTTGGCCCAGAGTTTGTGGGTTGGGTTCAGACCCCTGTTCCCAGCAGAGTAATCAGCTGCCCAATCTCGCTGTCCATCCCACAAGCTTCCCTCACTCGCTTCGGACAATAAATAAGCATAAATTCCCAGAGGGAGGGAAGCTAGTATGATGGTGCTTCACACAGCATTTATTTAAACCTCCAGCATCAGCACCGAAGAGCAGAAGAGCGACTTCGCTGCCCTCCCGGGCCCGGATGCCGGCTGCGGCTGGTTACGTCCGCGTGCCGCCTTGCGAATCAGGATAAATGAAGTCAGCTGAGGGGTCTATGCCGCCATTTACACGCATTAGGCATGAAGGCCTAGCATTCCTTCCAGGTTATATATGAATTCGGTTAGAAAACGGCACCGTAATTCGACGCCCGTAATCTGGTCTGCGGTGCTCATTATCTCTGTTTTGAGGCCGCCAGGGGAGCGAGGGGGCGTGGGCCTCAGGAGATCCAGTGACTTGTGAAGGGAGGGGGGGTTAGAGCACCGTGCGATTCCTTATGCCATTAATCATCGATGATCATCTTAGTGGGACACGGCAGAAGTACCCTGGCCCACACGCGGGCGACGCGCCCAAGCCGGCTCAATGGGCATCCTCCTGACTCCCCTGCTATTTGTACAGACAAGTTTCAGCACCCTGGAAGGTTCTTCCTCTAACGTGACAGATAAGTCGGCCTTTGTGGCCAAATCTTAGAGGTGATGTTGGGGGCAAGGTACTGGAAGACAAACATAACCTCCAGTTGCACACTGTGTACAGATATTTATGAGCTGGGCAGCCAAGCATGTCACTACCCATTGTACTGAGCATAACTGTGCTTGACAGTTAAACCTTTGACTGGTTGTTTGATTGATAATGGATGAGATTTCGATGGGCGGAGCCATAAGCCGGCTCTCAGCATGGTACTGGTGCGATGTAACTTGAAATGGACTTTTCATCATCAAAACCATGCCCAGTAAATAAAGGATTTTTAATACTGGCCACTATGCAAAAATAGGACAGAGGTACCTGTTCATATGCCTGATCAGCCACCCGTGATGTCAGAAGCTAAGAGCCAGAGTTTGGGCAGAAGCTAGGGTTCGAGCTGCAGATCAAACACTTACATTTAACATTTACCTTTATTTTAGATAGCGGATGCTTTTGTACAGGTGAGGCAGATAGCACATTGCGAACGCACAGCTGTCGAGGAGTCGACCAGGCGGAAGTGTAGCTAGGCTGAGTGCCCAGGTACCAGTGTGAGCAGCACTGGAGCCAGAGCTGCACCTTCCAGCCAAAGCAAGACTCTAATGATACAGCTATTCAATCAGCAGGACGTGCAGCACAGAGCTCTGAGGGGGCATGGAGTGGGATCGGGCTGGTAGGGGGCATCCCGGGGAAGGTAGGTTTAAAATGTTTACAGAATAGTGTAAAGAAAGATGACCTTGAAAACCTGCTCACAGCCCAGGGGACTGCAATGGATGGATGGATGGGAAATAAAAGACCCGAGAAGAATAATGCAAAGTAACTGGTTTTTAAGACACGTATACATGTCATAAGCTTTAACAGGGAAAGACTGGCACCCAGTGTAACTGAGCACCTTTAAATCTGTTTGTGTCGTCCGGAGTGCATCTTCATGGGCCATTGATTTTAAATCCTCCACTTTTCCCAACAAGACATGCTATAGAAGCACAGATGAGAGGGACAGGAGGATAGAGAGAGAGAGAGAGAGAGATTTGTTTAGTGCCACTGGAGCTGTGATTGGAAGAGACCCAGAAACTGCGCATCTGTCCCTGGCGGTGACGGGCCTTCTGTCCTGCACGTTTGCCTGCACAGAATGTGACCCATTTATTCTGGACCAACCACATGGCCCCTCCGTAAAATGCAAACATGGCGCTGTCCAGAAGCCCATCCTGGATGAGGTGGGGGCGTGGGAGAGGAGCAGCTTTTAATAAATGTGATCACAGTGATGGCAGGACAGTGGTGGGCAGAGAGAGGCAGCCGCGCCTCTCTCTGCTCCTTGTCCATGCGCATCGGGGGGGTGCTTGGCACTGAATCGAGCATCTTGGGGTTTGAATTTCTGGCTGGGTCTTAGGGCTGTTTTAAGTGACAGGGGCTTCAAAGGGCATGGCTTATTGAAGTCTATGAAGTTAATTGGTTTAATTTTGAGATGTATGATATACTGTACTGGGAAAGAATTTACTAGAAGTAACAAGGCTAATTTTAATTCAAAGCTTGCAAGCACACAACCTGTGAATGATAGCCTATCATGATGATAGCCGGTGTTGTATTTTTTGTGAACAAGCAGCATCTCGTCAGACACAAACACATTTTTAAACAACACACATGGAGGGTCATAAGAGTGCAGAATCACGCTTTGAGGTGACAATGAAATTTCTTGTTTCTGGTTAATTCCAACTTACCTTCCATACAACCTACAGATATGGGAAGTATGGTGTCCGTCGGGAGCCTTTCAGAGCCACCAGCAGCATGAATAACTGGTCTGCGGCTCCGATATGACCTTGCAGGTAAAGCATTATGGGTAGTGTGTTCTCCCAGTGTTGCAGGAACGAGGAACATTGGAGCATGTAGAAAGTAGGAATCGGTGCACTGCTCTCACACTGGCCTTCTTCACAAGTACACACGCTCCCACAATAAGCGTCGAGTCATTTGCCCTCCCACGGTGGATTGTGTCATGTGACCCGATGAGCACTTTTACCCGACAGGCAGCCGGAGCACAGTCGTGGTCTCGTTCGTTGAAATATGTTCATGAGGTTGGGCAGAAGAAAGCAGAGGCTTTCAGAGGCGGAGTTCAGACCTTGCAACTGTAATTAGTTATGAAAGCCGTGTTGAAAAATGATGCTGCCTGGCGGATTTTCCCAAAAGTCTATCAAGGTGAAAAAATTCACTATGCTTCCTAAAACGTGTGCGTCCTGTTAGCCCCGCTGCCGCATGGACTTTTAAAGCACCGCTGTCAAAACGGGCCAGTCAGCTGCCAACTAGAACTGAATCCTCTCTGAACTTAGTAAGAACAATAAATAAAAAGAAATGTGGTGATAGTAGGTACTGGGGATCTCAGAAGCCGCCCTGTTCCGCAGTCTCTTCACGTATGATGTCTTGTTTTGGCACGGCGTGGGGTTCCGTGGTTTAGGGCTGTGTACCTCTATGCACCAGCAAACGTGCACTGCCTGGCCAAAAAAGCAAGTCACACACATTAATATTTCATCGGACGGCCTTTAGCTCCGATTGCGGTGCACATTCATCACGCCATTGTTTCCATGTGCTTATGCAACGTCGCAGCTTTTCTTTTTCATCCAGATTTGCACTCATTTTTCGCTGAGGTCTTGTATTGCTGATAGGTGAGCTGAACCACTCCGTAAAGTCTTCTTCAGCTCATCCCAAAGACTTTCAATGGGGTTATAGGGCAAGACTCTGTGGTGGCCACGTCATGTGTGAAAATGATTCCTCATGCTCCCTGAACCACTCTTTTACAATTTGATCCTGGCATTCGCATCCTGTAATGACCAGGCCAGTCAGTAGATTCAGGTACTCAGCTGGCTTCACTTTATTGCTGCATAACGTTGCTGAGCTGTAACAATGATCCACTCATTGGCTCTTAAGTACTTGCTGATTTAAATTTAAATGGCAACTTTTTTTTTGCCAGGCAAAGTATGTGTCTCTTTGTAGCATTTGCAAAACACTTCAAGCACCATGCAGAGTGGCCCGTTTTGGGCCTCATTGGGCCTCCTTCAGGTACCACACAGGACAGCCCAGTTTGGGCCTCATTGGACCTTCATCAGGCACCACGCAGGACAGCCCATTTTGGGCCTCATTAGGCCTCCTTCAGGCACCATGCAAGACGGCCTGTTTTGGGCTTCATTAGGCCTCCTTCATGCTTGGCACAGATGGTTAAATAAGTTCTCTCTCAAAAAAGAAAACGATAAAACACTGGCCTTGTTTGAACACATTATAAGAAAGCATTATATAATGTCATGTGACTATTTTAGTGTCATTCCCAGAATTCCTCGCTGAAATCGTACCTGTGACTTTCTTTAGAATATGAAAGCAGTTTTGGCAGGAATAACACCTTGTAATAATGATCCCAAAAGAGTCTCTAATGAAAGGAGTACCAGGCGAGATGGTCTTCAGAGATGTGTTATAGGGGGCGGGGTGGGATTTCTGGCTAATATTAGCGAGCGGCTCCGAAGGGGACACATCAAAGTTCGGTGTCTTCCCCGGTGTCTTGCCGGCTGTCATGGCAGAGCACGACGTGCCATCGTGGATGTGGACGCCGAGCCCCCAGACTAACGACAGTGCTGCCTGCCCTACACAGGAGTTCGCTGCACTGACCAAGGAGCTCAACCTGTGCCGGGAGCAGCTACGAGAGAAGGAAGAGGAGATATCTGAGCTGAAGGCGGAGAGGAACAACACACGGGTGAGCCGGGCCGGGGGGGCACGGGGGGCACGGGGCGACGGTGCCGGGAATCCGAGATGTGGGCAGCCAGGCCCCAGATAAGGAGTGCTGTTTCAAGTCGGTACTTGAGGTTTTAGCTGTGAAGTGGTAGGTTTGACCCCGTAGAGCCAAAAACGACGGCCTGTATCGACATCTTGTAGTAACACAGTAGATCAGATCAAGCTGACGGTATTCATTGAGTTTTCTCTGTTTGAGCGAATCGAGTAAGTTGGCAATTACAACACATTTACCCATAACGAACTCCTTGATTAGACCAGTGTAGCGTTTGGTCATTAAAGCTTTCCTGTCTTTTTTAGATGCACTGCTGCTGTCGTTCCCACAGTAGAGTGACCTCAGTGATTGACCGGGTCGTGTCCCTTCCGTTAAAGTGCCTGTTCCCCCCCTTACAGCTGCTGCTGGAACATCTGGAGTGCCTGGTGTCCCGGCACGAGCGCTCTCTGAGAATGACGGTGGTGAAGAGGCAGACGCCACCCCCATCGGGCGTTTCCAGCGAGGTGGAGGTGCTGAAGGCCCTCAAGTCGCTGTTTGAGCACCACAAGGCGCTGGACGAGAAGGTACGCCATCCCGAAGCCCCCTCCCCCTGCTGCCAGCCCCCATCCATGGACCTCTTCTGAACCCTGTTTTTGCTGCTTAGTCGACGCTGTTATCCAGAGCGACTGACACCCTTACTCCGTAATCCAAAGCAGCTCGCCACCTCGCTCGCCATATAATGACGTGCCCCTCCCGTGACTGGGGGCATTGGAATGACAGGCCCGGCTCTTTGCTCTGCTCCCCCACGTCTCACTCGTCGCAAACTAATGTTATCCCACCGCAAAAATGGTCCCGTCTCATCAGAAGGCGGCACCCAGCACCTGTGCAGAGGTGTTAAAACTCACATATTTACACGCACAGAGGCCTCACTCCTTACCACGTGCATCGAGAGTCATGTTACGCCAGAGTGCCTCACCGTCACGCAGGGATATTTTCATAGTGAGACTCTGCTCACATTTTTAAACCACATGTTTTTATCTGGAAGCTGCAGGGCCTTTTGGTTTTGGGAGTAGATATAACATGCAGAGTATAATTATAGGAGTAATAATACCCCGAGTATGTGACATAGGTAGCAAGCCAGGCCGGCTCCGCGTTACCGCCGTGTGTGTTACCCTCGTCTGATCACATTCCTCCTGTCAGGTGCGCGAGAGACTGCGGGTGGCGCTAGAGAGGGTGACTACTCTGGAGGGGCAGCTGGCGGCCGCCACCCAGGAAGTAAGGCCCGTCACGTCTCTGTGTGTGTTTGTGTCAGATCGCCGATGATTATGTGTGACGCATTCAACAGGAAGCCGCCTGGACCGTGAGAACAGCACCAGTACCACATGCAGAAATATTACACCAGTAGAAAGTTCCTGCCTAAAACCATTGCTTTAATTTCTAATAGTCGGAATATTGGTGGTAGTTAGAAGTAGAAGATACGATAAATAATTCTGTGAATATTAATATAAACTGCTGGAAAGTAAAGTGTAATTGTGGACTTTACCATTTTAAGCACGCTCTGATTATAAATAAGTCACTGAAGTGGAATCTAGTAAAATCAAATAAATTATCCCAGACGTTGCACGCCAGAGATACTGTAGGTGGTGCTTAAATAGAGAACAGGGGAAGTGGAGATAGGGTGCTCTGAATGATGCACTCCCAGTCTCTATCCTCCAATCTGGCAGTCAGAGATGAGGAATATACACACCCTGTATGCTGATTAACTCTTGCTCCCAGTCGCTATTCACCAATCTGGCAACCATGGACATGGAATTCATCCACCATGTCTGCTAAGTAATCCAGCACTCAGAGTATCTGTCCACCGACTGGGAACTTAGCCTATACTGTGTAGTGAGGCCTGGATAAGGTCCTGTCACAAATGAGCTTTTAGGGTCAATGCAATAATATTATAGAAATATAGCAATGATTATGTTGTCACGCTCAATGTATTATTGTGTTATTATGTTTGACACTTTAAGAATTGTCATTTTCATAAGCAAAATGTTGGTAGTTTTTATTAAGACGATACGGTTATCATTAGGACCCTAGTTATGGTTATCATTAGGACCCTAGTTATGGTTATCATTAGGACCCCAGTTATGGTTATCATTAGGACCAAATACCCCATAATCTACGTATCTGATGCTGCACAGTTAGAGGTCGGGTGTCTGGATCAGAGCAGATAAGGCTGCAGGTGTAGGGTTAGACAGAAGCCAGCTTGGGGGGGGAGAGAGCACCCCAGGGGAGTCCTCTGTGGGACTGGGAGCGGGGGGGTGTGCACACAGGCCCGGCATCTGCCCCCGAGGGTGCCAAGGAGCGACCCCAAGGTGAAGGAATACAATCTGTTTATTTTCAGCCACCGGTCGGTAAGAACACACCCCGAGAGAGGGAGAGAGAGAGCGAGCAAGCGAGGGAGGGCGAGGGAGCGAGGGAGGGAGGCATTTTCAGAGAAATGTGTCTTTTCTGGACTGACGAGGCGTCCAGTTCTAGGAACCTGGCCTGTGGTTCTGCTTCAGCAAAATAAATATGAAACAAACGATCTCCTGTGACCTATTCCCTCTCTTTTTGGGACGGGCACCTATGGGTGAAGATGCTTGGGGCCTCCGCGATGCTGGATACACACATTCTCCCTCCAGCTCCAGACCAGCAGAGACCACTCCCTGGGCCTGACCAAAGCCTCTTACGGTGAAACCCCAGCACCTCAGAAGCGATGCCCTTTTATTATTTAGTTATTCATGATATGTATAGATAAAAACCGACAGATGCAATGAGAAACCATGTGTGTATGATGGCACTGGGCTGCAAATGTAGATATGATGACTTAGAGGTCAGGAATAGACTGTTAGTAAAGTGTGTGTGGGAGGAAATTGGAGGGCTCTAGGACCTGGAGTTTTATACAGCCTGGGTAGGAGACAGTGGGCTGTACCATCTCCAAGGAGTAGGGGGAAGGGGAGTAAATCACAGCTGTCCTGGACTCTTCAGCTGTGGGACATTTAAAAAAAAGCCACAGTAATGCAGCAATACACTAACCTTAGGTCATAAATGAAAGACTGCACTCAGTTAGTGCCTCAACCTCCAAAATGAGTGGAAGCTTAAATGGCTGACTGCAATTTTAACATCACTAGCACAGTTCACTAACGGGCTTTAGTGTTTAATTGAATTGAACATCACTGATGCGGTTGCCAGGTGTTGCTGCCGATAAACTGTTATTTCCATACGCATCACTCTGGATTTGAGCGTCAGCTAAGTGAATAAAACCTTGTGTAAGAGAAGTAAATAAGGAAAACCATCCGCACCATCCGCTACTCACATCCCATCACAGAGCCGGTTAAGGACAAAGCGGCCGGTTAAGCGCCCATCGGGATTATTCGTGGGAATCTGCAGCTCGGCTCATTCATGCCGCGTGCCGGTCTGGTCTCCCCATGCCTGCCTGTGTGCGAATCTCTCCCAGACGCTTCAGCCCTCACGCCCAGGTCACCCCGCAGTGCTGCCCGACACCCAAACGCACACACCCAGGCCACCTAGGAAATCTCCTGCTAACCCCGCTTTGGTGGTCTCTCTGCAGCTCGCGGCCGTCAGGCAGAGGAAGGACAAGATGGACGGCGACTCCCTGGACAGACTGGAGCCCAAACCCACCTGGAAGGTGAATGGCGGCCGGCAGCTGAGCCCAGGCTCCCTGCTGTTGCCTTGTTACATAGACATCAACAATTCAGTTTTATATGATGCCTTTAACAAACATAAACACACCCCAAGGC
The DNA here is from genome assembly GCA_026780845.1 of Petrocephalus sullivani. Lineage (NCBI taxonomy): Eukaryota > Metazoa > Chordata > Actinopteri > Osteoglossiformes > Mormyridae > Petrocephalus > Petrocephalus sullivani. Next base: position 8,618,009 of record JAODKM010000118.1, on the reverse strand, counting down.
TCCTGACAAAAGTGTGCGGCAATCCGTGGCGTCGTTTATAGGAAATGATGCATGATGCAGGAAAACGGGGCGACGGAAACGTGATACAACAGAAGGTAACGGGGCAGAGGAACCGAAAGCTCCCGAGTACGGAGGAAAAGCACCAAGAAAAACCTTGAGGTTTCCAAGTGGGATGGAGTAAGCACATGGCAAACTCATGGCTGCCAGTATCAATTGTCTTCTTCCATAGTGTGCTGCTTAATGTGTACGGATGGGCCCCCAAGAGCGGCCCCTTGTGCCGTTATCTTGTGTGGCCCCCTAGAGTGGGCCCCTACTGCAGCCCCGAGTGCCGTTCTCGAGTGTGGCCCTTTGGAGCGGGCCCCTAGTGCAGCCCCTAGTGCCGTTCTCAAGTGTGGCCCCTGAGAATGGGCACCTAGTGCAGCTCCCAGTGCTGTTCTTGAGTGTGGCCCTTTAGAGCAGGCCCCTAGTGCAGCCCCCAGTGCCGTTCTCGAGTGTGGCTCTTTAGAGCGGGCCCCTAGTGCAACCCCCAGTGCTGTTCTCGAGTGTGGCCCTTTAGAGCGGGCCCCTATTGCAGCCCCCAGTGCAGTTCTCGAGTGTGGCCCTTTAGAGCGGGCCCCTAGTGCAGCCCCCAGTGCCGTTCTCGAGTGTGGCCCTTTAGAGCGGGCCCCTAGTGCAACCCCCAGTGCCGTTCTCGAGTGTGGCCCCTGAGAGCTGTTCCGCTCTGGCGAAAGCCGTCTTGGCCAGGTTAATATGCTGATGGCACGTGTCTCCTTGTGTGCCCCCTTGTGTGTGTATCTGTCTGAGATGTGTGTGTTTCTGCGTGCTGAGTGTGTGAGCCGGTTGCCTCGCAGGTGAATCTTTCGCTTTCCGCTTCGTGATTTTTTCAGTGCTTTTCTTATAGACTCATTATACATTAAAATGCAGATATACATCGTTTTTTCATTCTCTCTCGTTTCTCTTTCAGCCGATAAAAATAAAGCCTTAAGCTAGTGTTAGGGCTGGCCACACCTTCCGACTCTGCTCCCGCCCCCTGCATGATTGTCGTTATGGGCAAGGATGGAGAGTGTCTATGACTCGCTGTTGGATTCAGCTCTCTGTGTTGTGTCGCTTCTGTGTCAGACACCCTGAAAGCATCTCTGACATGACTGGCACAAGCAGGTTTATGAACGGGCTGAGGGAAGGCACTCACCGGTTAAACGCTTGTCTGTGTCCTCTTGAACTTCCTCTGAGTGGTAAAAGTCCTGTTTGGGATCAATATAGCCAATTTATCTGTCTAGCTAAATAAAAACAGGTAGTAACATGATCGCTGTGTCCCTGTGACTGGCAAATACTCCTGCTAGGACTGCTAACCAGCTCGGTGTGACTGGCAGGTCCAGGACTGGCCCGTTTGTCTTGGGATATGACTTCCTGCTTGTTGGGGGATGATAGGAAAGTTGGACTTGATCTTTGGCCTGTATCTGTGAAGCTATAAATGCTATATTCATTTCAGTATGTACCACTTCATTAGATCCTGGGATTATTTTCTATGTGGTGGCACCAGTAAACAATTAAACACGCTTGTCTCAGAGCTCTGCTCTCCAAAACAGTGCGATGTTCTGTGTGACGCCTGGAGGTAGCTAATTAATGGTACCAACTGTGGCTCACATCTGTGTCCAGGAGCACAGCGGAGCTGCTTTTCTGAGGCTTTTAATAGATGCGGCACAATGCGCCATTATGTTAACCACATTTACTTAATTAGTAAATAAGTTTGTCCAAAGCAATGTACAAGTGAGGAAAGCTGGTGATGCTTCATTTTGGGTAAACAGAAAGGTGTCGCCCACTACATGCTAACATTCCCCTGATTCCCCAAGATGCTTATGCTACCAAAGTTTCTAATGCTTTCTCAAGTTGCAACTGCTTCCCAGTGATGCTAATGCGACCCTGAGATGCGAATGCTAACCAAGATGCTAACACCTCCCAGAGAATGCTAATGCCTCCTGGAGATGCTAACATTGGCATCTCAGGAAGACACAGAGCAAGTTAACCTAAAGCTACTTATACTGCATGTTGGGGGAGTTACTCACAAAAGCAGTTCATTACAGACAAGTTCAGGGCCAGAAAGTACAAATCCAGACCAAGGTTTTATTTCAACCAACCAGTTCAGCATGAAGAGTCACAGAGTATTCAACTGGTTGGTCGAAACAAAACCTCGGTCTAGATTTGTACTTTCTGGCCTTGAACTTGTCTGTAATGAGCTACTTTTGTGAGTAACTTCCCCAGCACAGCTCGTACTTGTACAAATGACAAAATGTCATATCATCATTTCATATAACCATAGCTTCAGATTCCTCTAACAGTGTCTGAATAAGCCATAGTGTGGGTGTGGTTCTGGCCTGGGACGGACTGGCACCCTGTCCAGGGTGTCCCTATGCCTTATGCTCTGCATTTCATACGAAGGGCTCCAGAATCACTGCCACCCCACACTGGAGAAGCTGCTTCAGAAGCTGGGTGCGGGGGGTGGGTGTGTTTAATATTCCACAGAGAGGGGGAGTTGCAATTATGCCCGTTCCTGTAGAGTCACCTGATTGATTGCTCCCCCCACAGGTTAGTCTAATTAATGCCCCTGATTAATTCTGTTCTTTTTAGGGGGGTGGGCTGCCCATGTACATCAAAACAGCTCTGTCTCGCCATCATCCCACTAATATGCTTTCGCTGTGTAATTTTTTTTTTCAGGTCAGATCATTAAAGCCTGACTGTGGCATTAATTATGAGCAGAACTGCTTTAGAAAAGTACAGTAAAAATATCTGCAAGGTTGCTTAACATGACTCCCTGCCGCATGTAAACAGGAAGTCAGCTGATTTCCCGGCAGCCATAGAGATGGGTGCGTTTGTAACTTTGGAAGTAAACACCTTATATCTCCGGGGAGAGGGTGCCGCAACACGACTCCAACACTATAGCGCCACACGCAGCCGCCAGAGCTGACTTCATCATGTTCTCCCCGTCCCAGTCCCCGTGACATTCCTCAGATACCTGGGAACCTTCGACGTCACCGTGACGTCGTCGGTGTCACCATAGTTACGCCTGCCTAAGTGTGGCACGGACAGGAAACACGAAGGCGGCGTGATCAGATCGGAGTGGCGATGCGCGCCGAGAGTCCCGCGGGCCCTCTGGAGCGCTCGGCCGATCTGCCGTGCCGGTTTGCCCAGCCAGCTGGCCCCGCGCGGCTCCGGAAGGAGGGGGCGCCAGTGAGATGGCTGGCTGCCCCTCGCAGCACTCCTTCCGTCTGTAAGTGGCAAAGCTCACCGGTGACTTTCCCCACACCAACCCGAGCCACCCACCCCGCCGGAAGAACCCACGGTCTGTGCCAGTGTTTCTCAAGACCACCGCAAAACAGTGTCATCCAGGGAGTCAGTGGAATCCCACAGTGAGACGTTAGACACTTAAGTGCCTGAATAGTTTTGATGTGTGACTTTGTGTGCATTGTAGTGAACCGCAATAAAAAATGGGTTGCAAAAAGAAGAAGCTTAAGTGCCTGTGAAGTCAGAGGCGGAGCAGGTAAGGTGGGAAGCACCAACATGGACTGTTACAGATCAGAAATCCACAGCTAATATCCCAAAGATGCTTCCCCTGCCATCTCTTCTCAGATTGCCTGACTGGATGTTTCTTGCCCATGGTTAGTCTGCTAGGGGCTGGCCAGTCAGCTGCCCTTGGACCCCCCCTTGGACTCCTTGCTTGGGAGTTTCTGCTTCCTCCTTGTCTTCTGTCATTAGTTTTTCCCTTTTTCCTGTTCCATGCAACATTTTCCATAAACAATGTAGCAATGGTTTGCCACACACATGCCCTTTTATAGAATGGTCACATGGTTTGCCAAGGAGTTCTCCTGTCACTAAAGCCGCACGTTAGCACGTTAGCATGTCTGTAGCGGTGACCCCCCCCGCTTCAGAAATAAAGCGCGTTTGCGTGCATCGACACTGCAGCGGCTGCCCAACGGCTCCATCGACGCCGACGACGGAGCCAGCCGTGCGCTGGAGCTGCAGGAGCTGCTGGACAAGGCCACGCGGGACCTGGCGCAGAGTGAGGAGCGTGCCAACGGCCTGACAACCCGCGTCACAGAGCTGGAGGCTGAGCTGGCCGCCGCCCGCCGGGACCTGCTGCGCAGTGAGGAGCTTGGCACCAAGTACCAGCGTGACATCCGTGAGGTGGGCGTGGTCTGTGGCGTGGGGGCGGGGCCACATATGAGTATTGTCTGTTTTTGTAAATTAAAGTGCAGGCCTGGGTCCCACCTTCCCTGAAATGCCATAACTTTCTTTTTGCCGTCTCCTAGGCAATGGCACAGAAGGAGGACATGGAGGAGAGGATCACAACCCTTGAGAAGCGTTACCTGGCAGCACAGCGGGAGACTACCTCCATCCACGACCTGAATGACAAGCTGGAGAACGAGCTGGCCACCAAGGACTCCCTGCATCGGCAGGTGGGTCAGAACCTGGGCCACCAGATACAGGTGGCACCCTCTAGCTCTCTGGGGATGCGGTGCAAGTTCACAGGCACGCAGACACTGGAAAGCACACCTCAACGTATGTGTGGAAGAACATAGTGACCTCTGTCAGGCGCGCATGGCGGTGGCCCTATGCTGACAGGTATGGTATGTGTGAAGGTGCAGTCTGGGGTGTGCCTGTTACCTGACACATGCCTGTGTGACAGAGCGAGGAGAAGGCACGCCACCTGCAAGAGCTGCTGGAGCTGGCGGAACAGAGGCTGCAGCAGACGATGAGGAAGGCAGAGACGCTGCCGGAAGTGGAAGCGGAGTTGGCGCAGAGGGTGGCCGCTCTGTCCAAGGTCAGCTGGGAATCCCCCAATCGCCCATGGCCTGGTACATGTCGCCCATAGCCTGATACAGCCCCCGGCCGCCCATGGCCTGATACATGTCGCCCATAGCCTGATACAGCCCCCGGCCGCCCATGGCCTGATACATGTCGCCCATGGCCTAATACAGCCCCCAATCGCCCATAGCCTAATATAGCCCCCAATCGCCCATGGCCTGATACAGCCCCAGCCGCCCATGGCCTGATACATGTCGCCCATAGCCTGATACAGCCCCCAGCCGCCCATGGCCTGATACAGCCCCCAGCCACCCATGGCCTGATACAGCCCCCAGCCGCCCATGGCCTGATACAGCCCCCAATTGCCCATGGCCTGATACATGTCGCCCATGGCCTGATACAGCCCCCAGCCGCCCATGGCCTGATACATGTCGCCCATAGCCTGATACAGCTCCCAGCCGCCCATGGCCTGATACATGTCGCCCATGGCCTGATACAGCCCCCAGCCGCCCATGGCCTGATACATGTCGCCCATGGCCTGATACAGCCCCCACCCCAACGTGGTCTCATAGAGCACCCCACAGAGATAGACCTTTCTACGGACTGGTCTAAATCTCTTCCAGATATGTTGCTCATATATGGCCTCCATCCAAAAACATAATTTTTGAGTTCTGATTTTTGAATTGTTCACTTTTACATATTTATACATTTCTTTCCGCTTTGCAGATGGTTTTTATGCAAACCAGCTTCCTGCTTTGTAAAAGCCAGGTCGTATTGCAAATTTTTCTGTTTTCTAGGCTAGAAATTAGATAAAAGCTGCATAAGGTGAACCGCGTCGGCTGGGAAGGCGGCCGTGTAAATGCCGAGAGCGCGTGAGGCGTCTGTCTGCCGCCGGGCCCCTCAGAGGCGGATACAGATGCGGGAATGAGAGGAACGTGCATCTGCTGATGTCTTACAGCCCTGGGTAGCCGGGGTGACATGGTACCATTCAGGAGCCCAAGTCTCTCCAGAGGATGTGGGAAGGGGAAGAGGAAGAAGGAGAGGGAGAAGAGGCTGAAGGAGGTGACAGGGAGGGAAGGATGGAGTGAGGAGACGAGGAGAAAAGAGAGGAGAGGCTGAAGGAGGTGACAGGGAGGGAAGGATGGAGTGAGGAGATGAGGAGAAAAGAGAGGAGAGGCTGAAGGAGGTGACAAGGAGGGAAGGATGGGGTGAGGAGATGAGGATAAAAGAGAGGAGAGGCTGAAGGAGGTGACAGGGAAGGAAGGATGGGGTGAGGAGATGAGGATAAAAGATAGGAGAGGCTGAAGGAGGTGACAGGGAGGGAAGGATGGGGTGAGGAGATGAGAAAAGAGGAGAGGCTGAAGAAGGTGATTGGGAGGGAAGGATGGGGGGTTAGGGTTAGGGTTGGTGGATGGGGAGATAATGGCGGATGAGGTCCCCAGTGAGGGCTGCTGCACTTTCACATACAGTATGTATCTGTCTCCATAAATGATAATGTAAGTGCTCACATTTAGGGCACGTCACAGAAAGCCTCGTCAGGTGATTATGGAGATGCACTGAGCTTTCTAGAAGCCCCGGGTATTTCTCAGCGGGTTTGGATAATCCGTGCGGCTCTTCCTGAACCGTCTGCCCCTGGGCAGCCCCAGTTCAAACACCCAGTAACTCTGAGGTGTTTAAAAGGCACTTTGCTCTATTCATCACATGGGGCGGGGGGGACTCCAGCAATAGGGCCTTGGTTATGAGCTACGCTTACAACGCCCAGCGTGTGCTGCACCCCCGTGCTGAGGACACAACAGGAGGCCGGTCCCTGGAGCTCGGATAATCAGAGGAGCAGGGGGTGGACTGGAATACTCCTGTTAGGGCCTTGACACAATGGGAGGTAGCTGCGGTGTGGTGGAATAGAGTAACAGAGGGTTTTCTTGGGGTTTCTAGAAGAGTGCAGGATAAAGGGAGGGTTCTCTGTGGTCCCTGTTGTAGCCCTGAGATTTGAAGAGCTGGTTATTCTCTCCTCTAATGTTTGGATCCTGAAGTTTCTGGTGGTTCCAGAAATTTAAGAAATGCAAAATGTTACACACTGTACGATTTTTAACAGAAATGTATGGATGTGTCAGTAACAGGACACTGTCAACCATTACCTAGCTGTTTGATCACAGTCGCTAGCTGGGTAGTGGAAACCTTGATTCGTTTATTTTGCCAAATTATATTGGTCATTGTGATTCGTTGATATTCGTCAGTTCATTTGAGCAGTAGCCGGCTTGTTGTCAGATGCCCCCCTAACCCTAACCCAAACCCAAATGGCCTAACCCAGCACATAAGGTCTTTAGCTTTGTTCTGCCTCAGTCCCTCTCAGGGATGGGCAATGTTTTTGATTCATATATTTAAAATATTCATTTTAAATACAAAATTGTATTTTGTAATTTGTATTTCACTTCCTTCATAAAAACGATATGCAATTTGTATCAAAACTTTGATATTCAGTATTTTCGTATTTTGAAAACATTTGCAAAGTTAAGCTTTACTGACATTTTAATCAATGGTTATTTTAGCCAATAGTTGATTACCAGTTGATTACTCCATTTATGTCTATTTGTGTTTAGAGTTGCTGAATGACGTGCTTAAATTGCATTTGTCATTTTCATTTTACATTTTGTTTCTTTGAGTTATTTGTATTTGTGGTGCAACAAAGGAAAAAAAAAATTCAGTTTATTACTTTTTCATTCGATTGAAACAGGTCTGAGTGTTTATGTGAGTAGCTGGGATATATTTAAGATATATTTGTTTGGCTTCACATTTGCATTGTATTTTGTTAAGCAGTGAAAAAATGCCGCTCTTATGCTCGGCCATTTGAGTCGGTGGGCTTGTCGGTGTGCCAATATATAGAAGAATAGAATAGAATAGAAGTATGTAAAATGTTCTTCTGTATTTTTAAGATACAAAATACCGTAGTTTATCATAATACTTTGCTTGCCTGCGGTATTTCATAGTTTATTTTGATATAAAATACAAAATTCCCTATTTGTAAGTGTATATTTTTTGCCCATCTCTTTGCCCATCTTTGTCCCACTTTACCCATAACCTCACATCTCTAACCATGTAATTAGTTTCTGAGAATCCTGCCCGAGGTCAATTTTTATGTTTTAACATTTTTGGACCCCCGCCATGCTCCAAACTAAAGGAAATACCCAATCACACGACACGTACCCTTCACTGCCCACAAAGCCTGGGGTTCATCGTGATCTCCCGCGTGATAAACCGTCGCCATTGACTGCAGTCGCTGACCGGAGTGTTCTAACAGGCCGAGGAGCGTCACGGCAACATCGAGGAGCGGCTGCGTCAGCTCGAGGCTCAGCTGGAGGAGAAGAACCAGGAACTGCTGAGGGTAAGAAGACGTGCACCTGAAGCTGCCAGGATTATGGCATGCCAGCTACAGTGCCTACCCAGCCGCTGGGCTCATCCAGTGACCTTTGCAGCACTGCTGATGACCTTGAAAGTAACGACAATACAGGAGACGAATAAAGAGAAACGAATGAATAAAAAAAAACATACAGACAAATAAATATATAAACCAAAATAACACGGAAATGATTAATAGTCCCGAAAACATTACTGGCATTTCCGGGCTGAAGACAAACCTTTAAACATAAAATAACTTAGTCATTTTATAGAACAAGATCCAACTTGGGTTCAGGCTGCTGTTGCTTGTGTGCTGCATCTGTAATAACTAAATTTAAATTGGCAGAAGTGTGGAGGGAGGGAGAGAGAGAGAAAGAGAGAGAGAGAGAGAGAGAGAGAGAACAGACAGCTGAGGAAAGTCGATTTGCAGATGGTGTTGCATTGCCTGCTCAGAGATAACAGATCCTTCTCTCCTTTATTCCGCCTTGGTGTGTGTGTGTGTGAGAGAGAGAGAGAGAGAGAGAGAGCGCCATACGCTTGGCTGTGTGTCTTCATCTGAGACTTATAGAGAGTGAGTGTGTGTTTCTGCGAGTGATGTGTCTGTAGACGTGCCTGGTGGGATGGAGCGCTTGCAGCCGTGTGTGAGAGAGGAATGTCGATGTGTGTGTTTGTGTCCACGCGCTTGTGCATCTCAGGGGGAGTCAGTGGGTTAGGACTCTGTGCTTGTAAAGGGCCCTTAACCCCCAGCTCCAGCCGCTGCGTCCTGGCTAGCCCTGTGCTGTCACCTCCAAACCCCATGCTTACTGTTACCTGTGCACATGTCTGTGTGTCTCACAGAGAGCATGATGGGATACGCAAAAAGACTCCCCCCCGCCCCCCCTTCCGGCGCCCATCCAACTGCTATATTTAGTCCTTTAATAACTCAGACGTCACACATTTCTCTCTCCACAAAAGGGTGGTTATGTGCACTGGAAGCCTATAGCCCGTCTCCTGCCTCGCCTGTCCCACGCCAATTCAGGGACAACTTACTCCCTCACTATGACTGTGCATTTAGCCTTTTGTGAGTCTGCATTTCGGGTCCTTGAGCAACCCCCCCCCCCCCACTCCCAAATCGCTCCGGTACCAACCCACAGGGAAAATGTTCTTTTCTGAATCTGTCTGTTGCATGGTCATCCATTACAGGCACAACTGCACGCACAGCGGACTCTTTGTCATATTCCAGACACCATATTTTCTCCATGTTGTTTGACTCTTTATCTAATTTTTCACTTATGGTTATTTCATAAAACTACAGATTAAAATTCTCTAAAAAGCAGCTAAAGGTTGAAAATGAATCAGATGACATTTATTCCTAATTATGTGATAAGATCCTACCTTTTACAGAGCATACTGCTCTTATGTGTGACATATTCGTGACTCAGAGACTATTTGTCACTGTTGTTTTTTTGCCATGCCCTATAAAACAAACTGAACAAAGATAAATGCTGTGGTATCAACTTGCTGAAAACTTCCTGGGGAAAATGAAACGTATCAGGGCCGTCTTTCCTTTAGGGTATTTATGGTCCCAGGTGACCCCAGAGATTGTGGTGTCCATGGCGTCAGTAGAACACATCATCATTTCTAATTACAGAGATTTGGTTATTTGGTTCCCTGTAAAGCCACTTGGTAATGGAGCGATTAATCTGTTAAGAGCAGTTTATTTGCCGGGACAGAAAGTGCCTTTTTCTCATACCCTCTTGTAATAGTCCTTGTTTCAATTTTAGATAAGACTGTAGAGTCTGCTATTTAGAGACCAGCTATTTTTTTCCACAGTGTTGACCAAGCTCAGGTTGCAGTGCAGCTGATCAATGTAAAGAGTCCCCGAGTGAGGTCTTGCCCCACCTACTGGTTTTCTCAGGATATATGTGCAAAGCACCGCGGGTGGCTGTTCAGGCTTAATCCACTTAGCTCACTGCTATGCAGTGCAGCTCTTACTGGCAGCTCAAACCCGAAGCGGCCCGGTTTGTCGTCTTAGCTGTTGCTGGCATGCTGCTCCTTGGCGGGATGCACATCTTGGGTGTTTGAATCCAGGAGGAGAGAGGAGAGGTGCCTCTGTGCCGAGGGAGAGCTCCAGATTACCGTGTGAGCCGGGGACACCGACTCCGAGAGGCGCGTGCGAGGGAGGCCTCCCCCGCTGAGCGTCACTCTCTCATCCGTTCTTTCTTTCCTTCTGTCGTCCTCTTCCTGATCCACCACTTTATGTCCTTACTTCGCTCATTTGCTCTCCCCTTCTCTTCCTTATGTCCTCCATGCAACCCCCCCTTTCCAGGCCCGGCAGCGGGAGAAGATGAATGAGGAACACAACAAGCGCCTGTCAGACACGGTGGATCGCCTGCTGACTGAGTCCAATGAACGGCTGCAGCTGCACCTGAAGGAGCGAATGGCAGCTCTCGATGATAAGGTGAGCTGATGGCCCTGTCTCAGCCCCACCCTATTGTGATTGGTCCGTGACTGGCCCCACCCATAAAACCTCGCTCTGTGAGCTACTGGCTGACCTCACTCAGTGGTCCCACCCACAACCTAGCTCTCTGAACTGCTGGCCCCGGGGTATCGTGATTTGCCAGTGATGGTGCCACCCATAAAACCTGGTTTTGTGAACTGCTGACCCAGCTGTAACGTGATTGGCCAGAGACTAGCTCCACCCATAAAACCTGGCTCTGTGAGCTACTGCTCCCACTTCAGCCTCACTCTATCGTGACTGGCCCATGACTGACCCCATTCAGTGATTCCACCCACAACCAGGGTTCTGTGAACTGCTGGCCCCACTGTAATATGATTGGCCAGTGACTAACCCCACCCACTGGCACCACCCACCACCTGGCTCTGTGCTCAAGTTCCCCTGTTCGGCTTGACTTGAAGATCACTTTAAAAAGTTTGTTGATGATTTGCAATACTCTAAATACTCTATTCTAAAACTCTAAGTGTAAAGTGGGGACTTCTCAGGTAATCTCAAATATTTAACTACATGAAGCAGCAGATTTGTAAGTGAATTAACATTTAAATGAATGACAAAAAAAATACCAATAATTTGTTCATAACATTAATCTCATGTTAATATATACAAATTCCTTACATTGATTCAAAGTCATCGCTTGTTTTATTGAGGTTAATTAGCCTTTAATGAGCCCTTTGATTTAATTAATCACAATATTAAAATCACACAGTGAAAGAGAGTACAAGAGTGGAAGACAATGATCAAAGGGTTAGAAAACCAACATGTATTTATGCTAATAAAAAGTTTTACAGATATTACTCTTGTCAAGAAATTTGTTTGGGCATTTTACAGTAGTTCTTGGTTTATTGATCACAGCCTAAGAAGTGTTGGACATATACTGATGTATGTTGTTTTTACAGCCAGCATCTTTCAAACATCATCCGGTAACCATGGAGAAATATGTCATGATCTCGAGAAAACGACTTTGGTTATGTCGAGATCACAAGAATAATAAGTTGTGATCTCAAGATAACGAAAAGAAAAAAAAAAGTTGATGCATGTCCTCTGTAGACTTCCATAAAAATGTGTATAGTATAACCGGCACAGTGGCATTGTGGGTGGCAGGTTACCTCTCACCTGCAGACGGGGCTTTAAATTCCTCCTGCATCTAGGTGTGGAGTTTGCATGTTCTGTCTATGTGCTGTGCAGGTTTCCTCCCACAGTTCCATGACATGCAGCTGGGTGTCCGTAAATTTCCCGTAGCATGTGTGTGTATTTATGGACCCCCCATGTGACGGACTGGCATCCCAGCCGAGGTGCCCCCCAGCCTTGTGCTGCCTAAGATCCAGCCCCCTGAACTGATTAAGCAACTCAATAATGGGTGGAAGAAGCATCTTTACCTGTCTATTAGCTACCATGGTCACCGAGTTCGCCGAATGACCTGTGAAGCAGGTGAGGGCAGATATTGACGTCTTCAGTAGCTGGGGATCTTATGCTGTGGTGACAGTGCGGGCTTCTGGAAGTGAAAGGGCCCAGCTAGGTGGCACTGTTCTGCTGATGATGGGCTCGTCATCAGTGACGCCCCTGGCTCTGTGTCCCGTGTCCTGTTGTAGAACACGCTTATCCGTGACCTGGAGAACTCGCAGAAGCAGCTGGAGGACTTCCAGCACACAAAGGTATGGAGGGATGGAAAATGGATGGATGGATGGATGGAATGGAAGGTGACTGCCTGATTTATGTGATATTGGAAGAGTTGTTTTTTTTTAGTAAATTTGTGTCTTTATTATAAGCATGCTTATATTACACAGTACACAAATTGAACTGCTGGAAAGTCTGATTTGTAGCTCAGTGTATTTTGTTGTGATGCTCCTGGGTCAAGCTCCTTCCTTAAGGTTACCGTAGCGTCCTGGTGTTTCCCGGGCATCTCTGTGATGTTTGCTGATGTTTGCTGTATCCTGGGAGCAGGAGAGGCTCCTGGCGGAGATCGAGAAGCTGCGGGCAGAGGTGGACCACCTGAAGAGGAGGAGCACCGCCTTTGGGGACGGCCTGCACCCACGGTGACCGCATGCGCCCTGCCTGGTGTAGCCATGGCAACCTAGGCTCCGGTTCTGTGCAGCTGAAGGCTTTGGGCCTGGTGGGAATGCCGGTCAGCGCGGTAGCAATAATTCTGCCATTCCTCTGCTTTTCCACCGCCTTCCTGTCCACGCTGGCTGGTATCGGTCATACCCTAAAGCCTCTTCCAGTTCATCGAGGCTTGAGTTTATCTTCCGGGATTCGATCTGTCATCCTTCTCGCGCACGGTCCAGGCTGGGTTGAAACGCGGGGCTGACCTGTTCCCGGCCTTTCAGCGATGATGCCGAGGGTTAACATTTCCCTGTGGCTGCTGCTGTCCCTGTCACCCTAACCCGCATTCAGGTCTCGGGTCGGCAGTGCCACTGACCTGCACTTCTCCATGCTGGAGTCTCCGGGGGACCACTTTGGGACGTCAGGGGTCATCCGGCGGGCGCAGAAGGGGCGGCTGGCCGCGCTTCGGGACGAGCCCACTAAGGTGTCCCCTCTGCGTGCCTGTATCCCTCAGTCTGTCTCTGTGTCTCTGTGTCCGTCTGCGTGTGCTGCCCATCTGTGTCTGCCCTCAGGCCTGTGCCTCCCCCCCTGTTGCTAGGAAACCCTTTAGCTGCCCCCCCACCTCCCCCCCCCGTTACCATTTACATGCATCGGTGCTCCTTCATGCTCACGCCGTGTTTGGGAACACGCTTAGTGCATGCAGGCGGGGGTCCCCGAAAGCCCCGTACCCCAGGCTCCTTTCTGTCCCTGGCATGTCCTCACGCTCAAACGGGCCACTTTTGCGTGTCAGGTACTCAGAACAAGCTAGTGGGATTAAGAACGATTCCTGGGAAGGAATCCGCTGGCCTGATATGGACACGTGGACGTATCCCCGCTCACTCCCAAAATGCCCTCCCCCTGCCCTGCCGCTTTCGCAGCTACTGTTGTGACTGGCGTAAAGCCAGGGCTTGTTAGCGGGCCGCCCAGCCTTGGTCACCCGACCCGCACGCGGTCACCCCGCCTGCTACCGCGATCCCGCTCAGTCACGCCAGATGGGTGCCGGCTGTCAGAATGTATCTGTCACTTAACTCTATCTCTTCCTCATGCTTCACTGGAAACGTGTGATATGTAAGTTCTACCTCTTCAGCATCATCTGCAAAAGAAAAAAAAGAAAAAACATGACCTCTCTTTCGCAGTGGTAAAATAAAACATTATTGAATCTTAGGAAAAACTACTTCTGGCTTAATCTAATGAGTGCTCCCTGGAGACTGAACGGCCGCCAGTTTAAACTTTTTAAAATAAAATAAAAAATGCTTTAAGATGTGCAGCTGCCTGTATTGTGTATGGACTTTCTTGCTGAAGGGTTGGGGGGGGATAAGGTCAGGGGTATGGGGCGCCAAAAACACATGTCTACATGGCGTGTACAGTTAGCCTTGGTGTGTGCTGTCAATAAGTGTGTATTGTGATTGAGTGTTTTATATGTGTATTAGATGTCACTAAGTATGTCCAAAATGGGCGGGGCAGTGTCCCTGACTCCACCCACCTCTTCTGTCCCCTGGGCCAGGATTGTTGGTTCTGAGGCCCTACTCAAAAAGTCATGTTGCCCCCCAACCCCCCCTACCCCGAGATGTTTCAACGTGCCTAAAACGAAATAAATAGCCTGTGAGGCAGAAGATGGTAGCTAGCTATCTGGTTAGCAGAACATGCTGCTTTAGCGTCTCCTAAATAAGGAACATATTTATTTAATATGTAGTGTAGTGACTGTTTGTGGCCAGTAGGGGGTCCCACGCAGATCCCTGTTTTGAGTGGTGGTGAACAGTGCCCCTGGCTTTCCTGCCAGATCTTGCCGATGGTGGAGCAGGACTGGGAGCGGCCCAGCCTGCGGGCCGGCGTGGCTCACCTCGTGGAGAGTGACCCCGAGCTTTCTGACTTGGACGACGAGGACCGCGAGACCATCTTCGGCTCCGGAGACCTGCTGTCACCTGGAGGTCACTCGGACGCTCAGACGCTGGCGCTGATGTTGCAGGAGCAGCTGGACGCCATCAACGAGGAGATCCGGTGGGTGTCCCTGTGTCACTCGCAAGTCACACTGTGGGTGAAGGCCTTTAATATGGTTCCAGCATGTGCATTGACCTAAATTTAACCCACGTATCCTGAGATCTGAAAAGCAGAGGTTAACTTTGGAGTGTTCCCCTGGATCTCCTGTGCTCTCACCCACTTTGCGTTACTGGAGTGTTCCCCTGGATCGCCTGTGCTCCCTCCCACTTTGCGTTACTGGAGTGGTCCCCTGGATCGCCTGTGCTCCCTCCCACTTTGCGTTACGAATGTCTTCTCACAGTCATCCCTGTGATGCCCAGATCATGCGATCTTGCAAGGCTGCCTGCTGGATGTCGTCTGGATGTTACTCAGACTGAATAAACATGTTTTGCATGCGAAAAATTTTAAAGATAATTTTAAACTAAAACTTAAGCAAAGCCAGGGGCAGGCAAAGCACAACAGACATAGTTGGCAAAAAAATGAAATCATCTTTCTATGCCTTTGAAGGCAATGTTTATTACAATGTTTAATTTAGTAGAAAACTAGTAGGCTAATTTAGTAGAAAACAAAATAGAAGCTGACAGGCGATTTCTCACTTGAACAATATTTCCCAATCTGGGAGCAAAAATGTGGACTGTCTGGGAGGGAGCGGAGAGGGAGCAAAAATGTGGACTGTCTGCAGGACCCTGAGGACTGGGTTGGGAAACACTGCACTAGGCATTTATTTTGTTTTTACAGTTAGAACAATGGCCTGTCGTCTGAGATTTATATTAACGCTTTCCCTCTGTTATCTGTCCAAAAGCAACCTTTTTCATTTCAGGTTTTTTGATTAGTTGGAGAAATTTGATACACACAATCTTGGAGTCGCTAGCAGCTCAAGGACAGAATTTAAAAACTAGCCAGTTTGCAACAATCCGGCTTTCAGGCACTGTCATGGCTGAGCGGCTACATTTTGGCCCGGACTGGCCTCCCAGCCTCGTTTTATGGGGAACACTGGTCCTGTAATGGAGCGCGTGTGTGACGAACTCCCATTACTGAATTTACATCTTTTTTGTGACTCGCCATAAAATTCTACAGCAAAGTCGTCATTCTCATTTAGAATTTTTAGGATAAATATGACTTGCAACTAAATGCACAGCAACTACACATAGATGATGCTAGGTCTGGGGTGGGCAAGCTTACCCGTAAAGACTCAAACCCAGGTGTGAGGACTCTTTGGCTAATCAGTCCTCTAATTAGTAACCTAAATAGGTAGTTGCACTTAAAACCTGCACACACAACGGCTCTTTCTGCCCACCCCTGGGCTATGTGTAGCATGTGCTAATGAGATTGACTGCACTGATGAGATTGCCTGCACTGACATTTACAGGCACGCCCTTTAACGTTTATCAAATGAAACAGCCGAAGACTCTATCAGGCCCTGGTTCTGCATTTAACCTTTTATATATGGTCATCTCACAAAAGCTGTTATTAGGCTTCAGTAGTATGGGTGAGATTCACGTACAATACAGTATGTGTAACTCACTGTGTGCCTTGACCTCAGTTGTGCTAAATTGTGAAACCCTAAAACACTGAGTCACTGTGAGTCGTATCAGTCACTGGTGTCGTTGTGGGTCGTCCTGTTAGGTCCTCTTTGCTGTTATGTACCCCCCGATGCTGTCAGGCTTTGGATCTGTGTTACTGTGAGGTTGCTCTGTGTTCGGCCTCTGCCAGGATGATCCAGGTGGAGAAGGAGTCAGCGGAGCTTCGGGTGGACGAGATCGAGAGCCGCGTGACCAGCGGCAGCATGGACGGGCTAAACCTGAGCTTCCGGCCTCACACCTCCATCCCCACCTCCATTACAGCCCTGTCCCTCGCCAGCTCCTCCCCGCCCGTCAGTGGGCGCTCCACACCCAAGCTCTCCGGCCGCTCCACAGCCCATGAGCTGGGCATCATGACCCTGGTGAGCCCTCCTCACATCAATGCTACCCTCAACTAATAATTGAACTGGAAGTCATGAGTTTGGTAGTGAAGTACCAGACATTGTAGATCTTCTGTTGAGTTCTGTTGAGTGGGTTTAGTCTGGTGTTTCTCAACGCAGTCCTTGGAGACTCTCACAGTCTATGTTTTTGCTCTCTCCCAGCTCCTAAAGCGTAAACCCTCTGGCGGTCCCTGAGGACCACTTTTAGAAACATTGACTTAGTCTGTCCTTCACATGACAACATTTCCCAGAATCCAGACCGTGCTGTTTTTGTAAAGACCACCCAAGGTTTGCTGGCCTGGAGTGTGCTTAAAGTTATGCAGTTGTAGACATGCCTAGTTGGTTATTTGTCCTCTGCCTCTGCCTCATGCACTGCTTTTGCTGTTCATGTTTCCTGCTATTGGATTAGGCGAGATATCCATACCTTGCTCATGACATCTAGTCAGGCAGCCGTAAGGTTCTGCTACATGGACACACCTAGAAAGTAGAGGGCCTTTGTGTAATTGGCGTAGTGTCACCATCTCTCGAAAGGCCTTCGTTCCCTCAGCACTGTCCATAGAGATGCTGAAGACAGTCACCGTTAGAAGTTATGGAGGTTTTTACCTGCCTCCGAGTGCCTGTCACTGCAAGGGTGTTTTTCTTGGTGAAGGCTGCAGATGTCAGATGACTGATCATGCATAATTCTCTCTTTCTTCCCACTTAATGCTGTCAGCCTAGTGATTTAAGGAAACATCGAAGGAAAGTTCAAGTAAGTGTTTCATTCAGTGGGACAGTGGGAAAGGTTTCTGGCTTGGGCGGGGGGGGGGGGGGGGGGCAGGAATCCCCTGGGGTCTGTTAGATGGCACTGTGAGAAATGGTGAACACTGATTGGGTGAGGGGGCGTGGCTTCTGATGGCTGGAGGCAGGGTTTCCCGGTACCAAATTCTAACCTTCTGCGGCAGTCTCCAGGCTCGCGGGATGAGTTGCGGGAGGACAAAGCCACCATCCGGTGTGAGACGTCGCCGCCAGCATCACCCCGCAGCCTTCGCTTGGAGCATGGCATCTTTGCCCAGCTGAGCGGCAGCCTGGATGATGGACGGGGGTAAAGGCCCTCCGCCTCTCCGGCCATCCTGGAACCCGCAGTCCCAGACACTCCATCTTCACTCCAACTACACGCTTCTCCCCACTAAGGCTCTTGTCACCTTCTGATGCCATTAGGGCTGGCCCAAGGCATAAGCCAACTAAGTTGCTGCTTAGAGCCCAGCGGCCACCAGAGGGATCCCCGTGTGTGTGTGTGTGTGTGTGTGTGTGTGTGGGGGGGGGTTATGTATATATTACATTGTGGGGACCAGATGTCCCCACAATGTGGTAAAAACCTGTTATTAAAAACCTGACGTTGTGGGTACCATTTTTTTCGGTCCCCACAAGGGGAAACTCAATTTCATAAAAATATGTGAATGCAATAAAAAAGTAAAAATGCCAAAAGTCTTGTATTTTGTTTGATTACTTATGGTTAAGGTTAGGGCTGGGTAGGGGATAAGGTTGATTAATGTGATTAGGGTTTTTCCCATCGAAATGAACGGACGGTTCCCACAGAAATATAAAAACAAATGTGTGTGTGTCTGTCTGTGTTTGTGTATGTGTGTGAAAAGGCCACACTGGATGCCATTAGACCCACCTGGTTGCAACCTGAACCTAATTGGTTAAACCCTCCCCCCACCCACCCCCTGTTACGTGGCCACACCTCTTCCCTCAGACAGGTCAAGTACTTGTCACTCCCCATCCCATCTCAGCAGTGCCTGTGTTCATATATCATCCTCAGCTCCACAAACCAAAACCCCCTTTTAGTGAGCCGGGGAATTAACTCTCCCTTATCTATATCTTATACTGAACATCAGGATGAACCAGTATCAGATCTCACACGTTTATCTCTTACTTCCGGCTCAAACCCAGATGCCTCCTTCTCCACAGTCCTACCGGGGCCCTCTTCTCTCTCCCTCTTTCTCTCTTTCATGGGTTTGGGGGGACGGGGGTGGTCTCCATGGTTGCAGCTTATGATTGGCCATGCACATTGCTGTATAAAATCTAAGAGAAAGTGCTGAAGAGGCTTGTGAGTTCCCAGCATTCCAAGATAATTCTCACACAGCAGGTCAATGTTTAAAAAAACCAGCAGCTCCTAAAAGAGAAGCAGATTAGGGCCGCAATGAAATGGAGTCATTTAGGGTAAACTGGCTTTTAAATGGTGTGAAAAATGTTGTGGTCATGGTGCAGTCATGTTGTGGTCATTGTCCGGTCATGTTGTGGTCATTGTGCGGTCACGTTGTGGTCATTGTGCGGTCATGTTGTGGTCATGGGCCTTTGGTGTCTCAAGCCAGTCAAGTCGGCGTGCAACAGAAACAGCAACCAGGACTCTCTGCACAGGGGCAACAAGAAAAAGGGTATCAAGTCGTCCATTGGCCGCCTCTTTGGCAAGAAGGAGAAGGGGCGCCTCCTGCAGCAGATGGGGAAGGACGGTCAGCTGACCATGACTGTGGCGCCAGGTAACTGGGCCTTCTCTTTTCTGTCACCCCCCCCCCCCCTCCTGGGACAGGCGGCCGTTTGGTCAGAGTCGTTACGCCCCCTGCAGGCATTAGTGATTATGCACTTACCTGGACCCAGGCTCAGGCCTCCTGCACGGCAGGCAGACATTTCACAGATGAATCACCAATACGCAGATGAATCGCAACCCGCTCACCTGCGAGTTCCTCCTCGGGCCGAGATCCAGGCACAGGGAGCCAAATTGGTTGAGGTCTTGTTGTGCCAAGAATCCCGCCGGGTATCCGCCCACCATACTGCCACAGCCGCAGTCCGGGGTGTTCTCCGGTGATTCCGTAACGAGGATGGGCTTAGCGGCCCTAGGGTAGGAAAGAGAGTTACCGGGAGGCAGTTAGCACAGTGTGTGTGTGTGTGTGTGTGTGTGGTGGGGTGGGGGGGGTGGCACAGATCGCAGCGGTCATCCTGTTTTATTGCTGGGAGGTATGATGATCACATGGGTTACTTCTGTCCACATCACAGACTTGGAGATGGGCATTGGGGACACCATGACCCTGGGCAAGCTGGGAACGCAGGCAGAAAGGGACCGGAGAATGAAGAAGAAGTAAGTGAATCCCCCCCCACCTCACTTCCGAGGTTTGTTGTGCCGCCTCCCATACATGCAGATCTGGCAAGCTGCTCAGGGCCCGCTGACTCCTCCCCACCCCACCTCTGCCTCCGTTCCCCGTGTCGTCGCTGCTCCATAACCTGGCTCGGCAGCATTTCATTCATTCGCATTATTTCGAGCCGTCAAATTTTAGAGATCTCCGTGACTCTGTGATATCAAAAGCTTTCGAAAGCACTGTAAGATTCTCGTCAGGAGGTCTGTATGGACCTTACGTCTGACTCATGCCTGAGTTATGATTTTTCCCCTAGGATCTCTGAAAGTTTCTACAATTTTTCTACAAAGTCCCCGTCGAGGGATGTTAAACTCCCTGCAGCGATCAGTGTAGGTGGCACGGCGATGTATGGCTTCTTAATTGACCTACATCCTGTCCCTAGTTAGTCATAATGGAGAAATGTGTTCTCGCAAATTTTGTGAATTAAATTCCAACAGTAATCGCTCCGATCGGTGCATTCCCTTCCCTCCACATTTCAAAGCCTACGTGACAGGCAATCTGTATGGGAACCCATGTCATGTTTCTGCCTGTTAGCTTGCAATCCAGATACCATGGTGGATCACATTCATCAGGGCATTCTCAGGGCTGACTAGTCTCCCTGTCACCACCCGGACAGTTAGATGAGAGCGGAACACCAAGCTAGAGCAGGACTGCAGGCGAAGTCCCACCAATTAATTGGACTGACATACGAGGGATCTTAATTAAACTGGGTGATCGTAATTAAGCCATAAATCGAGGCCTCTCATTAATCCCACTGTCTGCCTCGCCTCTGATTGATGCTAACAATAACTTATCTTACCATTTGCTGTGAAAGGCCACACTACTGAGGAACACAGCTTTCGGGCCCATACATCAGGTCTTATTGTTCCACCCCAAGCTGTAATTCCCCATCTGTCTTCATGTTCGGGTGCAGCATGATGTGGGCGGGGTTATGCTGCAGCTTTGTTGATGGTGCTACAGCAGACACTTGCTTTCCCTTCTTCAGGCACGAGCTGCTGGAGGAGGCCAGGAGGAAGGGCATGCCTTTTGCCCAGTGGGATGGCCCTACGGTGGTGTCCTGGCTAGAGGTAAGAGCCAAGAGAATAGCCCTGTTGGGTTTGGGACAGAGAAGAATAGTCATCATCTACTGGGGTAAGGAACAGCATAGTTATCTCCTGTTGGGGCAGAGAAGAGGATCAATGGATGGTCTGGGTTCCTGGAAAAATGCGAGTGAGATCTTTGAGATCTACTGTAACTCTGCTGCCTGTTTGTTCTATAAATTAACTTATTCCAGACTGTTAACTCCTAGCGCTGCTAATCCTTTGAGTAGCTACTAACATGACGTCATTGGGAGATCAGCCCTTCAGTATGGCCACCCATGCCCCCTCCTGCAGCTGTGGGTAGGCATGCCCGCCTGGTACGTGGCTGCCTGCCGTGCCAACGTGAAGAGTGGTGCCATCATGTCGGCGCTGTCGGATACTGAGATCCAGCGGGAGATCGGCATCAGCAACCCGCTGCACCGGCTCAAGCTGCGGCTGGCCATCCAGGAGATGGTGTCCCTCACCAGCCCCTCGGCGCCCCTAACCTCACGCACAGTGAGTCCAGGGCCGACCCAGGCCCTTGGCTCCCGCAGTCTGCCTCCTGTGTTGTCACAGTTCAGGTCTTGTCTCTCCATGAGTCAGTCAGCCAGTCCCAGGAGTTAAGAGTTAAGGGCCATGTTCAGGGGCCCATCCGTGAAATTACTCTGCTGACAAGCATAGCATCCTAACCCACTGACTGGCTGTTGAATAGCTAGACTCCGCCTCTCGTAGCAGACCCCGCCCATTTATTTCCGGTATTATTAAATGAATCCCAAAGCCTTGACCATACTCACAGGCTCCAACCATCCTCACGGTTCGACCTTCATTCCACCTACAGGGTGCCATCTCCCCGTATCACATCACATCGCTTGGTCCAGGAAGCGCCTATAAATCCCTGGATCACAGAGTTGCCCCACCCCCCCACAAGAACGAGGCAGCAAGCGTGCTTCCTCACCGAGGTGCTAGCTAATGGGCCTTCATTCTCCTCCTCTCTGCGCAGTCCTCCGGAAACGTGTGGGTGACTCACGAAGAGATGGAGACCATGGCAACATCTACCAAAGCGGTCAGTGCCATCTGGGTGATACCCCCGCCGGGCGTGCATATGGCACGCTTCCGAGTCCGTTTGCAGCAGACATGTGTGGCGCGTGCGGCATGAGCATCTGTGTGCGTGCGCGTGTGTAGCTGTCAGCGTGTGCCCTATGTGGATGTATGTGCGTGTCTACACATGTGCGGCCAATAGCCTTTGGTGTCTTCCGTGTGTTTACATGTGCGGCCGTTAGCATGTGGCCATATATGTGTGTGTGTTTTATCTTCCATTGCCACCACGCGCCTCCGTTCTCCATGTTGTGAGCTCCCTCCCTTCTTCCCTTGCTCTCTCTCCCCCTTCCTCCCTCTCCTGCACCGCCGCCTTGCCGCAGCGCCGTTTTCGCGCCGTGGTTCCCGGGACGCGGTGGGCGGAGCCGGGCTGAGCCTGGTAGGGGCACGGCCACTGCGCCTTGACTAACGCTTTCTGTTGTGTGCGTTAACATGCTGTCAGGAGAGCGAGGAGGGGAGCTGGGCCCAGGTGAGAGCCGCCCAGCCGCACACGCCATCGCTGCTCCCCTGAAGCTACCCCCCCCCAGCATCACTATCCTCTTCTGGGGGAAGCTCGTGTTTTTCAGTTTTCCTGACACCCTGCTGCTCTTGGCACTCAGAGAGAAAAAAGAGCTGGCATAGGATACTTTTGCCCCCCCACTCCCCCCCCCCTTGCAGTTTGGTACTGCCGCCAGGTGGGGCTGTGACATGCTGGCTACTGCACTGTCAGAATCCACTCCCCTCCCCAATTTGGAGGTGTAAAAAGAAGAAAAAGGTCCCTGGCATCCCTGGGTTGTATCGCAATTCATTTTCTGTTGCATTGTGGGAGAAGTATGTATTTGCGGCTAACCTACTGGCGCCCGGCAGACCCTGGCGTACGGGGACATGAACCACGAGTGGATCGGCAACGAGTGGCTGCCCAGCCTGGGCCTGCCACAGTACCGCAGCTACTTCATGGAGTGCCTGGTGGACGCCCGCATGCTGGACCACCTCACCAAGAAGGACCTGCGTACCCATGTCAAGATGGTGGACAGCTTCCACAGGTGAGATGGGACATTGGGGACATGGGCCTGGGGGACGTGGGGGACATGGGGGATGTGGGGGACGTGGGGAACATGGGCCCGGGGGGGGGCGTTGCTGAAGGGGCTCCATGTTTACTGCCTGCTGGGGGTCACTGCACAGGCTGAATGTGCTCTATGGTGTGCTGAGTGTTATAAGACATATTATTAGGTCTATTCAAGTCCTTCATGGCCATATGGTGCTGTACAGGAACATGACAGTCTTACTGCTGGTAATGTTACCCTTAACATGTGGTTATTCAGTATGGTCAAACCTGCCGGCGGAAGACACGCTGCTAGACGAAATGAGCATCACGTTTTGTTATTGAGACACATCATTCTAAGCCACTTCTGGCTACATGACTCACACAGGGCCAGCCTGCAGTACGGCATAATGTGCCTGAAGCGGCTGAATTACGATCGAAAAGACCTGGAGCGCCGGAGAGAGGAGTGTCAGCACGAAATCAAAGGTAGGCCAGCATAAAGCTCCAGTCTCTGCACTCCATCAGAGGGTGACACCCAGTGGCCGTCAGAGGGACTGCACATGGTGGGATGTGGAGGGGCCATGTGATCACACTGAGCGTGTGCGACTGCACAGACATTCTGGTGTGGACCAATGACCGGGTGATACACTGGGTGCAGTCCATCGGTCTGAAGGAGTACAGCAACAACTTGCTGGAGAGTGGCGTGCACGGTGCCCTCATGGCCCTGGATGAGAACTTCGACTTCAGCAGCTTGGCCCTCATCCTGCAGATCCCCATGCAGAGCACTCAGGTGAGGGGGGGGCAGGGGGTGGCAGTCTGCATCTGAGACCTTAGGCGGTGTGAAAGGGTCACTAGTGTCCATTTAATGTGGACCCAGTATTTACATTTTATTTAATAGCTAGATTTTATTTAAAATCACTGCAATGTCGAAAGCAGGGTCAGGGGCCCAATGGTGACATCACTCTGCCAGCCCTAGGAATGGACAGTCAGCCTTCCAATCACAGGCACAGCATCCTAAGCAGTCCTAAGAATTGCTGACGTGGCTTAGATCCGACTGAAACGTGAGAGGTCCTTTAAAATGGTCTGTAACTTGAAGAGATCCAGAGACGGGCGGTTGGCGTGAGTTCCTTCATGCCGACCCTTCTCATGGCGCCCCCTGCTGGAGGGCGGGAGGAAGCGGGGTGTGCAGAGCATGCCGATGGTCAGCTCGGGGTGCCACTTTGAGGAACGGCGATGGTGATGGCCAGGTCATCCTGCAAGGAGGTCAGGGGTGGGGAGGGTGGTCATTTGTTGCAGTTCTCATTATCAGTTAGATTACAGCGGGCTTATTATGGTATTAGTCGCATCGTTAACCTCAGCTTGAGAAAAACTTCACCTCCTGCTATTTCAGATATCGGAGGGGGTAAGGACCAGTACCCCCCACCCCCATCCATCAATTCAGCAGCTTAAGGTCGTTTGAGTTTGGTTATGGATTAGCAGCCCTCATGGGCAGATGGCAGTGGTGCCCTTCACTTGCAGCAGGTCAGCTGACAGTTACAGGCAACGGCCTGCCTGTTAATCCAGTGTAAAGGTGGAGTGAGACCTTGGCAGGGGTTACCTGGACAGGCACGCTCGGCTAGCTCAGGAAGACCTGGGGACTGTAAGATGCCCCAGGACCTTTGAGCAGCCGACCAGCTCAGCGAGTTCAGATCCTGTGGCAGTGAGGGGAAGGTCGTCAGTTTGAATCCCATGGTTGGCAGAGTTATGTTGCTCATGGGCCCTTAAGCTAAACTGGTATCTGTCCCACAGGCCAGGCAGGTTCTGGAACGGGAGTTTAACAACCTACTGGCGCTGGGCACTGACCGCAGGCTGGATGAGGGGGTGAGTGAGGGTTGGGGAGGGGTTTCTTAATATGAGCCAATACATTTTTTAAAATACTATACTCAAATTAATGAAGATCAGGGGTCTCATTTATAACCATTGTGTACGCACAAAACTGCATGCTCGGGATGGGTGACCCCCCCACAGAGTGATGACAAGTCCTTCCGGAGGTCCCCGTCCTGGAGGAAGCGGTTCCGGCCGCGGGAGGGCCAGGGCCTGGGCCCCATGCCGGGCTCCATAGAGACGCTGCCGGCGGGCTTCCGCCTCACCTCCATGTCGGTGCCACTGTCAGCACCCAGTGTGCCCAAGCGGCTACAGCCCGAAGGTAGGCCCCCCCGCCACCACTCCCCTCACACGTACTCACTACGGCGCTCACGGTGCGCCCTGCTAACGTCGCTACTAACGGGGTGGATGAAGCTTGGCAGCCTGAAGACAGGGCCAGGGGGGTATCTTTCCTCAGGCCGCTGGCTGGGCTCAGATTTTTGTCGGGGGTGAGCAGGAAAATATCAGGGACAGCAGTGTGTCTTTGGGCCGGTACTGCGGGGGTGCTGCATGGTTTTGGGATCATGGTTAGTATGACTTTGGTGTGTTTGTAGAGGGACACAGAATGTTTAGCTGTGTAGCCCCCTGTCTAATTTTTAAAGCACCTTTAACTGATGAAAACCCAGGCACTGCCCCCAACTCAGTGTGTAGTTGGAGATGTAGCCATCCCCACAGCCCAGACCCCACCCCCAGCACAGTGAAAAGCTGGTGGTGTGGCCTCCTCTGCAGCCCAAGCCCCGCCCCCAGCACAGTGAATAGGTGGCACTGTGGCCTCCTCTGCAGCCCAGGCCCCGCCCCAAGCACAGTGAATAGGTGGTAGTGTGGCCTCCTCTGCAGCCCAGGCCCCACCCCAAGCACAGTGAATAGGTGGCACTGTGGCCTCCTCTGCAGCCCAGGCCCCGCCCCAAGCACAGTGAGTAGGTGGCACTGTGTGGCCTCTTCTGCAGCCCAGGCCCCGCCCCCAGCACAGTGAATAGGTGGTAGTGTGGCCTCCGCTGCAGCCCAGGCCCTGCCCCCAGCACAGTGAATAGGTGGTAGTGTGGCCTCCTCTGCAGCCCAGGCCCCGCCCCCAGCACAGTGAATAGGTGGTAGTGTGGCCTCCTCTGCAGCCCAGGCCCCGCCCCAACCACAGTGAATAGGTGGCACTGTAGCCTCCTCTGCAGCCCAGGCCCCACCCCAAGCACAGTGAATAGATGGTAGTGTGGCCTCCCTTGCAGCCCAGGCCCCGCCCCCAGCACAGTGAATATGTGGTAGTGTGGCCTCTTCTGCATCCCAGGCCCTGCCCCCAGCACAGTGAATATGTGGTAGTGTGGCCTCCTCTGCATCCCAGGCCCCGCCCCCAGCCCAGTGAATAGGTGGCACTGTGGCCTCCTCTGCATCCCAGGCCCCGCCCCCAGCCCAGTGAATAGGTGGTAGTGTGGCCTCCTCTGCAGCCCAGGCCCCGCCCCCAGCTCAGTGCCCCCTCCCCCCGTCGCCGCCTTCTCTGCCACCGCTCACTGTGAGACATTTCCTCTCTGTCCCGCGCCCGCCACTAGCCGGACCCCCCCCCTCACCGAGGTTAGATCCCTCCGCCGTGCGGACTTACTCTTGTTAACTCCGTTCTGCAGGTGGCAGGTGAGTCTCATTTGGGGCTTTGGGGTGGGGATGTCTGCATTCGTCATACCCTGAAGCTTTCCCTTCCTGTTACTTCATGATGCCCTCCCCCGACCCCTGACCCCTGACCCTGCTGGATCTCTACCCATTTCCACCCCACGTTGGCTGTGAGCACTCAGGGTGTCGCCTCTGCCCATGGCATGATAGTCTGCAGCCAGAGCCAGCCCAACCGTTTTTGAGGCCCTGATCCGAATTTGATTGACATATTTGGCATTTTTTATCCTCCTTCCCATTCTGACAGGCCCCTGGTGTCTGCTGGCTTAGTGCGCTTATGACTTGGGCTGGCCCTGTCTACGTCCTCCCCCCCCATATCATGCAAAGTGTCCTTTTCTTCTCCATGGCCACTTGTACCACAACACCTCTGGGTGTAAAAGATGTAAAACGCCTGCTCGCTGGTCAACCAGGTTCACCTTGAGGGAAGCAGTCATTCTGGAGCGATTCCGCCTCCCGCGGCCCTAAGCCTGCGATGGAGCGCTAAGCATACAGGTATAATGGAGTGTCGTGCGAAGACAGCACCTTTAATAATTCCAACACTAATATGTTACTAAAAGTACTAAAACTCTCCAGTTAACCCTCTCCAGGTGAAGCCAGGTGTCGGGTGGAAGCTTTTAAGCCGGTGTTTCCCAATCTGGTCCTCGGGGGGCCCACAGAGAGTTGCAGAATTGTGGACTGTATGGCAGGGAAGGGAGCGAAAACGTGGACCGGTAGTGAGTCTCAGAAGACTGGGTTGGGAAATACTGTTCTGAGCTATTGGGTGCACTGAAAGCATGACAAGAAAGCTGAAGGAGAGAGAGAGCGAGAGAGAGAGAGAAATGAAAGAAAGACTTTAAAAAGAAAGACAGAATTTAGCCAGATGTGAAAGTTGAAGCTTTGGTAAGAATCGGCACCAGACTGTATTTCTCTTGTGAATATGGTTGCAGTAGCTGTACCTGCAGTATCGTTAGCGTAGGATAGCGTAGGTGGTCTCATATCACCTGCATGGAAATTGTAGCATCCTCAGGCCTGTTGTGTAGTTTCATATCACTGGCAATTGATAGAAAACAAAATTAGAGATTAAAATGTGGGAATGTGTCTCCCTGTATATAACGTGGCCATGGAGGAGACGGCCGAGGGAACTTAAGTATGTTAATCCCAAAATCCAAAAAAGAAAAACATTTCACTAAGCCCTAAAGTTTTTGTCACATCAAAGGCCTGCCCAACAAATCGTAATGGAAATAGCTCATTAACAAAAGCAGGGAAAAGTTTTTTCCCCAAAAAAAAGCCAGTTATCCGGTTGACCTGCTTTTAATAGACTTTTCGTTGAATTTGTAGGAAATAATGTGCTTCCTGCCTGGAACTGACAGGAGTACCCCCTTATGCTAATTGCTGGTTAAAAACCTAATCCAATACTCTACCGAGACGGCTTCAAATATAGCTGGCTTCGGCAAATTTTGATGGTCTCTTAGGAGACTGATTTTTTTTTAAGGGGGCAGTGGTGGCGTGCTGGTTAGGGAAGTGACTATGTAATCGAAAGATTGCTGGTTCAATTCCCCGACTTACAAATACCACTCAGGTACCCTGAGCACAGTACCTCCCCCAGGCACTGCTCGCCAGGCACTGCTCGCCAGGCACTGCTCCCCACGCACTGCTCCCCATTCACTGCTCCCCAGGCATTGCTGCTCCGGCGCTGAATTAGCTGCCTGCTGCTGTCACAATGTCACATGGGTTAAATGCAGGGGACACATTTAGTTGCTGTGCACCTTTCACCTTAAATCTCTTCATGTGCGCGTCCATCCGAGCCGTCCTCTGGCATTGGAGGCACGGCTGTAACGTTTGTCGGAAGCCCCTTTCCCTGTAGCTTTCTTACGCTCTGGTGCACCTCTTGGCCGGGGAGTCCGTGTGCTTTGCGATGGGGTGGGGTGGGGGGATGGGGGGGGGAGAGGGATTTCGGCTGCCTTCTGAAATCTCTCCCTTCTCGCTCTCCACACAGTGCAATCCCACTACCTGTACGGCCATATGCTTGCTGCCTTTCGAGACTGACGTGCCAAATTCCAGCTGTCGTGGTTTCCTAGGAGGGGGTGGGGGGCTTTTCGGTAAGGGCTCGCGATTGGCGATGGACAGCTCCCCCCCTCCCCCCCCCCAACGGTGACGCTCTTTCTGTGGATTCTGTGGACTCTGTGCACGACCCCCACGAAGAAAGACAGACAACAGCCCTCCAGTTATATCCAGTGTTCCCAGTTAGTCGCCGTGATGTCGTTCCAATGCTCCTTCTTTCTACGGCTGTACCTCACATAGTCTGTCGGTTAGAGTATGTTTCCTGGGTGTATCTATGATCTATAGAGTATATACAGTATGACTTCCGCTGGTTATACAAAGCTAACATCATTTTGTGTGTTTATATATATAAATGGAATATTTACGTTTTATAGAAATATATATATATATATAAATTATATATATCAAATTTTAAAAATATAACTATTGTATCTAAACGGATGTTCTGTTATAGCTGGTGGCTGTTTGTGTTTGTTGGATCCCCGCTTTCCTGACCGGTCCATTTGGTGTCAGTTTATGAAATGCCCACATGGGGTTTTTTCAGAGATGTCACTTTACAGAGGAGTGTTAAGGTGCTACAGCAGTGTCACAATGCTGCAGTGATACTCGCCAAGTCGCTCGTAAAACCTCAAAGAACTGACACTCTGCTGTCTCTGTATCCTTCCCCTTTTACCACTGGAACGGTATGATCGATGTCGGACTGAGTGCTCGGATCAAAGGACAGATGTGGATGTGAGAGTTTGCTATCGAAGAACAGCAATACCTTACTCAGCTGCTGCATCTCCAAGTTGGGTTTGTTGGGGAGCCTGGCCTGATTGGGCACCTGAAGTCCCTGATGTCCCTGGATTCGATGCCCTGCATAACCAATCAGGCGAGGACACACTTTAATACTTTGCTGGACTACAACAACCAATGAACCAATGAAATCCTGTGTGTCTATGAAGAGGTAGAGAAATGTGTGGATGTGATGTCACGGAAACCATCGCTGTAAGACTTTTATCTTGAAGTGCTTTCTCGCCTGAGACCGCCCACAGACCCTGTTTTGGGGCACCCTCCATTCCTCATCACAAATTCCCTCGCAGAGATGAAGTATGAATTGTGTGTGTATATATACTTTTTCTTTACAAGCTGTAAAAGATGTTTTAATAATTGTAATGTGCTTTTTGTGCCAGCTGTAAGTACTGTATGTGTCTTTTATGCCAAGTGAACCTGAGCTGGGAAATGAAGTTGTTTTTTTTGGTTATTAAAAGTGTGCTGCGTTACTTACATGCTAAATAACATGGAAGAGCTTTTCCATTAAATAGCAGAGTATTTACATGTGGATTCAGTTGATAAGCTCAGACCCAGCTGAAAGAATCCGTTAGATATTACCTCCCAATGCTTTTTCTGTGAAAAAGGCCAAACCATTGAAGATTTTTTTAATTTGCTATTTGTACAAATATGAGGACGTCCACTGGAATGTGTTACTGTTCACATGTCGCACACAGATATGGCGGTGAGAGGGGAGCTTGGGGTCAGACGTCCATCCACCCAATACCCCTGGAGCTTATTGATGATGTATGCAGTATGACCAGGGAGGGGCGGCAGTGAGCCATAAGCCCCACCCCCTGTTAGCATCAGACTTCAGACCCCAAAGGCAGATTGGTATATTCTCAGGCCTGATTCTGGCAGACCTTAACATTAGCCAATCAAATATTTTGAAGAGGTGACTCAGGGACCAATCAACTTTCGGCTAGGGCCAGTGCCCCTGTGACCCTGGCCCACTGAACTGCCTTTTGAGTTCATCCTTCGGCTCCTGGGAATCTGGAAGCCTGATCTGGGGATCTGCAGCTGAGGCACTGCCCTCCTGCCACGGGACATGCTGCAGGTGCTGCCACGAGGCGAACCGAGGTGACACACCATATCTGCACCATGGTTCGTCTTCCCCTGCATAAATTCGAACCTGACACCAATAATGCAGCCTCCTGGTCAATAACATTGGCTCAGTGCCTAAATATGCTGTCAGAAGGCGGCACAGGCTACTGCTCGGCGGCACAGGCTACTGCTCGGCGGCACAGGCTACTGCTCGGCCCTCTCTTCAGCTCTTCTTTCTAATGTTTAACTGCTTTATATTATATTTCTTTTTGTTATTCTGAATAATTTGCAACATAATAACCTCTATTTATGTGGCAGAGTCACAATGGGCCGCCGGTCTCAAAGGGCTTGCTGCATTGCGTTATTTTCAGTTAAATGTAGGAATTAAACTCGTGCGTGTACAATTACTGGATCAGAAAGTAATTTCACACCTGGAGGACCTTTGTCAAGCCAGCTGGACTCAGGAACATCTGTCAGGGCTGAAACACCAAATCTGCGCGTAGGAAGAATTCAGGTCTCTTTATTACTTTAATTCCAAGCATCTCTGCTTAACTACAACTATTTTTTATTATGTTTATGGTTATATGTTATTACAAAGTTAAAGTGAATACAAAAGAAATGGAAGACGCCACAGCCAATCAGTCATGCCCATCAAAATCACGTGACACGTGGGTGCGTAGTGCTGGCCACACAATTCTGAGGAAAGGTGGAGATAAAAGGTTAAGATGGCAGCTTTGTTGTACATAATAACACATTAAAAATGAAAGTGTTAAAAAAATAAAGGGTGTCTTTGTGCCACTGCCATTTACACCATATCCATGCTGTGACAGTGCCCCCGGGAAAGTGAGTGTCCTCAATGTGACAGTGACTGTAGGAGGGAGGGTGTCCTCAGTGTGACTGTGACTGTAGGAGGGAGGGTGTCCTCAGTGTGACTGTAGGAGGGAGGGTGTCCTCAGTGTGTCTGTGACTGTGGGAGGGAGGGTGTCCTCAGTGTGACTGTAGGAGGAAGGGAGTCCTCAGTGTGCCTGTGGGAGGGAGGGTGTCCTCACGGTGACGGTGACTGTGGGAGGGAGGGTGTCCTCACGGTGACGGTGACTGAAGGAGGGAGGGTGTCCTCAATGTGACAGTGACTGTAGAAGGGAGGGTGTCCTCAGTGTGACTGTAGGAGGGAGGGTGTCCTCAGTGTGACTGTGACTGCAGGAGGGAGGGTGTCCTCAGTGTGACTGTGACTGTAGGAGGAAGGGAGTCCTCAGTGTGACTGTGACTGTAGGAGGGAGGGTGTCCTCAGTGTGACGGTGACTGCGGGGGGAAGGGTGTCCTCACGGTGACGGTGACTGTAGGAGGGAGGGTGTCCTCAATGTGACAGTGACTGAAGGAGGGAGGGTGTCCTCAGTATGACTGCAGGAGGGAGGGTGTCCTCAGTGTAACGGTTACTGCAGGAGGGAGGATGTCCTCAGTGTGACGGTGACTGTAGGAGGGAGGGTGTCCTCAGTGTGACGGTGACAGCAGGAGGGAGGGTGTCCTCAGTGTGATGGTGACTGTGGGAGGGAGGGTGTCCTCAGTGTGACTGTAGGAGGGAGGGTGTCCTCAGTGTGACTGTGACTGTAGGAGGGAGGATGTCCTCAGTGTGACTGTAGGAGGGAGGGTGTCCTCAGTGTGACTGTAGGAGGGAGGGTGTCTTCAGTGTGACTGTGACTGTGGGAGGAGGGTGTCCTCAGTGTGACGGTGAATGTGGGAGGGAGGGTGTCTTCACTGTGACGGTGACTGCAGGAGGGAGGGTGTCC
>JAODKM010000118.1:8573623-8585632 GCA_026780845.1 Petrocephalus sullivani | reverse complement strand
CTTTGTAAAAGTAGCTCCCACCGTATAAAAGGTTGGACACCACTGTTTTTGTTATATACCACGCTTATATACCAAGCGGTCATTAACGGCAGCTTGGTAAATTTGTAACGAATTTTGAATGAAGTTATGCAAGACAAAATCACTAGGACGGTGATATACAAATACACAACAGTCTTTATTATAAAAGTCAAAATAAGTTAGCAAAAAAATAAAAAATACAATAGCAAAACCACTCTGTAGAAAAAAGGAACATATTTACATCAATGGCATTCATGTCTAGTTTAAATTACGTTGAACTTGGTCAAACTGCATCGTCAAATATTGGCCCCACAAATTTACCCTCATTTTAAGCATAACAACACACGCGATTAATGAAAGAACGTAAAGGAAAATGTCGGAAAGGACAAAAGCCATCACATCATACATGTTAAGTAGAGACAGTCTTGCTGTCTCGGGTTCGTCCGGCCCTCCATGTGGGAAAGAAAGCTTGTTGTGATGTGGAACACAGGTTCTGCAGGGAGGAAGTCTTGCCCGGCCTTTCCTGGTGAGTCTGGTCTCTTGGTAGTGCTGCTTTGGCCCCTGAGGTGGGCTCGGGGAACCCCGTGACTTATTTGGTGATGTCATCCGCGTAGGCTATGGGGCCGTCATCTGCCGCCGCGAGGCTGCCCATGATAGAGCTGAGGGTGCGTAAGTTGGGTTGCTCTGAGGAGTCGTCGCTCAGGAGATCTAGGGGGCACGCAGTTGGTGTCAAAGTGGGGAATACAGTGTCAATGTTCTCAGTTAATAAAAATGATGGGTGGGTGCACTGGTTTATAGCGTGGGGGGGCCTGGTTTATAGGGCAGGGGGCGTTTTTTATAGGGTGGGTGGCCTGACATATTGACCTCATTTTTCCTGATGGGTGTTCAGTTCCAGCAGAAACTGTACAGCTGAACAGCCAATAAGAATCAAAGGTCACCTGACTGTGATGGGGGGGGCTGCTTACCCTCTGGGTTGGCTGGGTATGGGGGGGCACAGGGCTCCGAGGCACTGCTCCACTCAGGGCTACTGCAGCAGGTGCTGCCTGGGCGCTGGCCGCTGGGGGAGGACACCTGTTATGGGGGGGGGGGCACAGGAGGGGGCATACATGTCACTGTCCATCACGGCGCACACCCACCCTCTGACTCGATGGCCGTGGGCATCCCCCCACACGTGCATGCCCAGCTCATAAAATGCCACGACAGGCCGACACGAAACGGGCCAGCAACTCATAATAGTCCCACCGAGTCTGTAACACATCCGAGGGCCGTATGTCATGGGGCAGCAGCTGGCAGGGGCATAGGGCCCCACCGTAGTACTCGCTGACAGGCCTCCCACCGCGGAGAGCGAGTGAGCGGCACGCCGCCGGGGGAAACGGCAGGACAGATAGCGACGCGTGGCGGCCGTGCCAGATGGATTAGTGACGATGCCGATGCTCGCGGATAGTGCTTCATAATTAAGTGATTACATGGCCCCCGATAAGGTGGGGCGACACAGGGCGGGTGCCACGGAGAGAATCCGCTTCGGCAATCCCGTTACAATGCTGGAATCTGGAAAAGTGGCGACACGATCACGTGGGCATTTTCGAGGGCTGTCCCCATGTGTCGCTTTGTTTGCTCCACCACGCCAACATGTGGCTCTCAGGACGCACCCCGGAGTATTCAGCTGCTTACTGAAGGATACAGCATACCCCAGCCGGGAAGGGTAGAAGGGCTTTCTGAAGGATTCAGCATACCCTGCCTATCATTTGAACCTGTAACCTCCTGGAGATTAGCCAAGTTTGTTAACTAATTACCTTCATAATTAAAGGTAAACAGTGTTTGTAATCTCATGATTCACCCAAGTTCTTATTCCTTTGTACCGTAAGGGATTGTCACGGCAGGTATGTTGACATGACAGGGGTGTTCGGTAATCTTCGTGACCCCCTGCACCCCTGGCGTACTCACCACGTGTCCCACGGGGCCCTGGTACAGCAGGCCGGCCTGCTCACGCTCTGCCTGGTTGAGGGAGCTGACCAGCGCTTGCAGCCTCTCGATGTACTGAATGGCGCTCCTCAGGATCTCCACCTTGGGCAGCCGTTGGTTGGGGTTGGTCAGGGTGCTGCGCTTGAGGGCCTCGAACGCCTCATTCACCTTCTTGAGTCTGCGCTTCTCGCGCAGCGTGGCGGCCCTCCGCCGGTCCACTGTCACCGAGCGGCGCTTGCAGACACGGCAGGCCCAAGGCAGACACTGCCCCGGACACTGCTCCTGAGATGGGGGCGGACCCGGCGTAGTCGGAGACGACTTCTCCTCTGGGCACACGCCGGCCGACAAGAGCCCTGTGGCGGGCCTTTCCGAGTAGGTGCCCTGGTCGAAGCTGGTGGGCAGCCGGGAGGGGTAGAAGGTGTCCCCTCCATCATAGAAGCGCTGGTCAGGAAAGAAGTATGGGTTGGTCTCAAACAGCTCCATGTTCCAGCAGGGATCTGCGGCCACAGTACGATCCTGAGCTCCCCGCGCGGATGCTGAGGGGGATCTGTGGACGACAACTGCTCGCACCAACTGCCCAGTGGCATTTAAACCCTCTGCCTGCTGTTAGATCACTGGGTTAAATATAGCCAAGCCCAAAGAAACCCGACCCTCCCTTAGCTGTTGCCTCACATCTAAACTTCACATCTCTGTTCCTTCTTGGTCTTCTGGTGTGGGGGGGCTTGTCGACCCTGTTGAATTCAAGAAGTTATGATTTACCGGCAAGAAGGACCATGCAGCCTGATCCCAGTGCCGTACGAATCCAGGCAGGACAAAGCCTGGCAACCGAAATGTCCGCGGAAATGACCCTAGTCTGGTGGGCTGGTCCAGCATCACTGTCTGCGGCTGGAATGCTGTCCGACAAGATTTGCGGATATGCTCAAGATTCAGGACAACTTTATTGCCTATTAACAGGAATTCCTCTTCCACATGGCTCATACATGACACACCGGACAACACTACATGCAATAAAAACGACCAAAGAAAATCACAAAGCCAATACGAATACTCCTTTTGAAGTTCCGTCATTAAATCCATAATGAATTCATCCTGTCATAATGAATGTGGCGAATATAAATTCTATAAGGCTTACTGAAAACGTGGCTTATGCATGAAAAACTAAGACATGAAGCCTGTGGGGATCATAAGGGACGTTTCTCTGAAATCCGGAACCTTTCTGTAACCACCAGCCTGACCTGTCCCACCTTTCATTCCAGCCTTTAACTGTGAGATATACGGGACATGTAAGCCTATAGCAGGTGTAGGACAGGACACAATGCTGTCTGTGGCCAGTCTGTCTAATTGGTAATCAAGGCTCCTTTGTAGTCAGGACATGCTAGAAGGGTTCCATCTATATGGCTGGCACTTCATGAAAATAATAATAGTGATCATGCTACAATCACAGCCTGTGCCCGGCTTGCACCCCCCCCCCACCCACCCCCAGCAGGTCCAAGCCAGGAAGCCCGGCTCTCTCTGCATGCCCCTCTCCCCATCCCGGCCGGATTAAGTGACTCTGCTGTTGGCTGTCAGGTTAAAGTGTGATGGATGGCCACTGGTGTTGTGGGAGCACAAAGGAGTCACTGTAGTGCTCTGTCATGTCCCGAAGCTGCTGGGTGCCCGAGTCAGGGCACCGTCCCCGAGGGCAGGGGTGTGCCGGGAAGGCCTTCCTCCTGTCCCGGGACGCAAGTGTGTGCTCTGAGATGTTACAGCACTCAGGGGAAATTATGAGTTCATCACACATTATTACTTTGTTCTTCTTAGCTGGCACTTTTGCACAGTGAACACGTCGATACAGCCGGATATGTAACTGCTTGGTGTGATTGTCAATAATGTAATGTCATTTTAGGCTTTAGGCACCATCGTCTACTTTTTATATACATAGTTTAGGATTTTTGTGAATGAGGGTTATTTTTTGGCTAAAATTACTTGTGTGCTGTTCTTAAAGTGTCAGTCACATTTATGGACCTACACTTTTGCATTTCACAATTCTCACATTAGCTTTCACAAACAAAACTGGATTTGCACTTAGTTGTATGACTGTGCCCCTGTATCTGCTTTTAACTCCAATTATTTACACTTTTAAATCTGTAATAGCTGGACGTTTTCTTGAAGCTATTTAGATTAGATCTGGCTTTCATTGTCTGAGTACTGGCAACAAAGTTGAATCCAATCTAATTATTCGCTTCCAGTACCTTGATAGAGCTCTGCCTGGGACTCAAACCAGCAACCTTTGCAATACAGATTTATGTCCTTAACTGCTGTACTAGCTGCCCTACACCAAGTCCTGCCTCCTTACCAAACAAGTTGGCATCTGCCTTACATAACCCTGCTTGATACAGACATTAATAAAGCCATTGCTGGATAACCTCAAGTTGTATCTTTTATGTAAGTAATTCTCCATCTTGCCTTGGATAGCATCACTGGGGGCCCGGAGAAGCCAGGACATTGGACATTGGAGAGCACTTACAATGAGCAATTCAGAGAAGCTGCATGTTGTTGGAGCAGCAGGGGGAGAACATGCAAACACACACAAAGTGAATGCAGGTCTCAAACTCCCAATCCAGAAGGTATGAAGTCATTGTGCCATACACGGAGCTACTGCGATACTCTGAAAATTACTCTGCCATTTATTGGACTTACTTTACTTTCGACTTGCAGTGGTCTTAACAAGGAATGTGTGAAACCGGCATCTATTAATCCTGTTTTTTCCGAACACTGATTTCACACTGTGTTTGGTCTGTTCGGTAGTCCAAGGGTACTGACTGTCGGACCCTACTGCTACCATTTTTTACATAAAACTATGAGCTGGTGACATTTTTTTGCCCTCTGAAATTGCTGACTAGCCAACGTATCCCATAATATGGGTGACATCTTGTCAGTCTTGTCCCAGGCCGGCTGCGTTGCTGACGTGTCTGCTGGAGGTGGAACGCAGATCGACCCGCGGCTAGCGTGCTGCCGTACGTCGCTTTAGACAAAAGCATCTCCTAAATAAAATAAATGTGAATGTACATGTTCTATAGACATGTTGGCCAAAAGAATGTCGACTGTTGTCTTGGGCTTGGCTCTGGACCCCAAAAAATATCACATCCCTCCCCCCCACCCCACCCCCCATTACAGTTCATGAGTACCGGCAGCTGTAGTGACAGCAACAGATGCTGACCAAAGCCAAGTTCAGCCCTGGCGCACCTTGGGCCGCTACGGTGACTGTTGCCATGGGATTCTGGTTGCTATGGCGCTTGTGCCGTGTCCTTGGTTCTTTCCAGTGCTCAGACGGGGCCATAGCGGTGGAATTCGGTGGTATAAATGTGGAGTGTGCGTGGGCCCTTCCATTCCGCCCTCGTTCTCTTCCCTACCCTCCATGACCTCACTCCTCTTTCCATCCAGGCCTTTGTCTCCTCGGCGTTGATTTACTCGGCACACATTGACGCACTGGCGACCCTCTTCACAACCTGCTATTCATCTCAGTTGATATTGTCCTCATCGATTTCTTGAATATCAGTCTGATGGGCTGAGGTTTTAATGGTGGCCCAGTGTCTGCTGGCTTCAGAGGTATGTTCTAATATATCTATTATTCAGTCGCACTGCCTGCCAGCTTTGTTGCTACAGGATAGTAGTTTTAAGGTGGCTATAATAGAGTTTAACTACCAGATTCTTTCCACATCTATATTTTTATTTACTCGCCACTCCAGGAAAGAAACACTCTCCCTCTGCTTCATAACCCCTGGCTTGTCTGCAGTTCTAAATCACTTTCCTTTGCTTATAAAAGCCAGTTTTTTCCCTCCACTTTGCTAGCAGTGACTCCCGTTCAGATTCACCACACATCACTCATTCCCCTTCCGCTGGCAGCACGGGCCCGGCCTCCAGTCGGTGACACTCTGCAGCTGTCATTACATGTGGAAAGAAACTGAGGTCTCTTGTCCGTGATGAAGATGCGGTCTCTGCTCGAGCCGGGCATGCTAATCTTGGCTCGCATCCATCGCCGTGACCGGCCACGTCAGACCTATATCTGACTGGTCGCACGTACTCATCCAGGTATTTTAAACTAGTTAGTCCTTCTCAAAAGTGTCTTCTCACTTTGGATTCTGTATGCGATGACTCAGTGGTTCATTTGGGTCGTGATAATAGACCCATAATGATAGTTTCCATTCCTGATGGCTTTCATCTCTGGCGACATCTCAGTCCTGTTCCCTCACCCGCATTTAATCAGACTGACCCTCCTCTGCCGCTTTCCCCAGGTCTGGTTAAGTACAGGGAAATGAAGGTGACTTGGGGCCCTTATAGAAAGTGACTGCAACCCTTCATCTGGCTTTAATGCGACATAACAAACAGAATAAAAGGCATGCGTGTGAGTGCGTGCCGGTCGGCAGACAGCTGTCAGTGCCTTCGTGCATGTGGTGTCACGTTAAGTCACAGGAATGATCCGGGCCTGGCTGGGATTTTCCGAACCAGGCCCTGCCTCTCCCTCTCCAAGCATCCTGCGCCCTGTTAGTAAATATTGCCATCTCCCTCCAGGGCACCCCGTCACCACTGAAAAGACTCTGTGCCATTCCCAGAAACAAACCCCCTCCTCTTGACCGGTAGCCTTTATGCGACGCAGACCAGCTCCTTACGGCAGAGTGGACCCTTTTTCAAGACTCAGTTCAGGATTCAAGAGTTCATTGTCATGCGCAGAGTCAGATACACTATGTCCAGTTACTGCCAACCGCTAAACACAGATTAAACACAAACACTAATTATGGTCCTCAAAAACAGTAAGTACAAAGCATTGTATGGCTACGCAGGGCAGCCGGTGACAGCCTCCGTTTACAGTTGAACGGTTTCGCTTGGCACTCGTCTGCTTTGTATTGTAAACTGTCTTTGACAAGTTGTAATCATTATAATGGTCATTAGCCACATGTGACAGTGAGACAGGGTGGCTCTGCTCTGGGGTCACGCCCACTTTCGCTGGTCGCCGGTGCGGGGACCATGTGGTGTGCTCGTCAAAGCCGATCTTGACACCCTGACTCTGATACATGATGGAGCAGCTGTGGGCACCATTAGCAGGCACAGAGTAAAGGGCTTTCAATCAGCAGGCCGTGAGGCAAGAGGCTGCATCAGTATACAGGAGCTCCAGCAGAGGGGGAGCAGTTAGTGGCATTCAAGTGGCAGTGTTGTGACTGGGATGTAGGCCACGGGTTCATACATATTGCAATCATATACATCCTCCATACTCATTATAATATGCCCACTCATTGTGTTTATTTGGTTCAAGTTCAAGCACTCTGTTTATTACTATGCTGTATATCACCTTTTTTGTATATTTCCTATTTGTCGCTGCTGTTGTGTCTTCGCGCGCAAGTGTTTCACTGGTATTTTACAGGTACTCTACCAAGTGGCAATTGATCATTTATGTAACAGATAAAGTGATTTCATTTGATGTTGTAGCTCATTTTAAACATCGAGGCCGAATTGAATTTTGGGAACTTGCATGCTGTGACTTCTTCACACACATCCCTGGTTTGACTCCATCCTGACCAGCTGACCTTTTGCCTCCCCAAGACCGGGCGCCTGAAATAAGAACCAAACACGCCACCCATCTGCAGGCTTTCCGGCGTGAAGGACAACCACAGCGCTTTGGCAGGAATTCTGGGAATGACGCAAAGGAGTGGCTTTCGGCTCGCAAAGGGCGATTTATTTGTGTTTGCTGAGAGCACGAAATTGAAGGCAATGGAAAAGAGAGCGGATGAGAGGCACGCTGTCGCCAGGGTGCAATATACGTTGCGGTTACATTGGTTGAGGTCAGTGGCATTGCACACGGTGTCATTTTCTCTCGAGAATTTCTGATTGGCTGTGAAAGAATGCCTGTCTGCCATGATTGGTCCTCTTAAATGGTCCTGCCTGAAGTGTTCCTGTTGTCGCACACAACCACTGGTCTTTCATTGACTGGAGCTAATTGATGAAAGTGGCAGAATTACACTGAGTACATCAGTGCTCGATCACTGACCCAAACACTCCTGCTATTCATGAATGCATCTGCTCCACTTTTAAAAATTATGTTGTCGGGAACCACATGGGATCTTTTTTTAGATTTTATTATGCTTCTGGTATTATGTAATGTAAATGATATCATAGTATGTAGTATATAGTATTAAGCATTATAAAGCAAAAGAAATAAGCATACAACAGAAAGCAGACCTCTGATGTGCCAGTCAGGGATTTTCCATTTCGTGACTCAACCTTGTGTTGTCTTGTAGACTTGTGTAAAATTTTTTCATGGAAACTATGCCTGCAATGCCTTTAATTTTGTGTGTTGTCCAAATCGGGATTCCGGCTCGGATGCTGAGGAAACCAGACTCTGTGAACCCCCCCCACCCACACACAGGCATTATCTCGCTAAATAAAAATACCACCCATTTGGGAGGGGGGGGGAGTCTTGTCTTCCTGAGTTATATCGGGAGCCGTGTCCCGCCGACCTTCTCCCGTGTCAGAAGTTGACGGAATTCGGCAGTTCGGTTTCTGGGGCAACCAAATAGCTGGGCAAATTTGCGGGGCAGAGTCCTGGCCGTGGATACTGTTACGGGGATGGGGGAGGTGACCGAGTCAGAAGGTAAACAGGACCGGGAGAGGGGCCGCGGGAGGCCAGCGACTGTCTGGGTCTCACTCTGCCGGGTTATTATTGGAAATGGGGGGCATTTATTAGGCAGACTTATTGATGAGTGCAGGGCGGGGGGGGGCAGCTCCTGGATGTGCCGCATGCCGGCGCGTTGGAAGGCACGCCATCCCCCCACCCCGCCCAAAACCACACACGTGCCATAGCTTCCGGCACACCGTTAATCTGCTTTTCCAGCACTGCCCTGACCACCAGCCCCGAAATAGCCCCCCAAGCCGGCCCCCGGGGCCCCATCACCCAGCACCGCCCACTCCCGCTCTTCTTGGGCGGAGGCATCTCCACCTGAGGCTCTGCAGATGTAAGAGCACCATACTACAATGGAAACCCTATGTACATTTTGTATTCTGCTGCCCTGCACTTCCTGCCCAATCGCACTTACTGCCCTGGAACTATTATTCAGTCCTGTGGAACTTCCAGTGCTAATAGTGTATTTATAAGCTTAGATATGGCCAGAATATTGATCCCAATAAGATGATGAGTCAGAATTATGTAAACGTACTGAGACTTTCCATGGGCACCTCAGTGGGCTGTACTGTGGCGTCATGCCTCGGCTTGAATCTTGGCCCTTAGGGTGTGGAATTTGCATCTTCTCTTCAAATTCATGCACGTTTCCTCCAATCCGTGTGTGATATTCCACTTCTCTCCTCCATTTAAAATATGAATGAAACGTTTTCCCCGAATTGCCCTTGGTGTCCAACTGTGTGCCCGGTTTAAGACTGACTTAGTTGCACAATATGCCCTATGCACACTCACTGTGACCTTGCACTAGATAAACCAGTGTTTCCCACCCCAGGCCTCGGGGACCCACAGCCGGTTCATGTTTTTGCACCCTCCGAGCTCCCTGTCAGACAGTCCATGTTTTTGCTCCCTCCTGGGAGCTGGGGGGGAGCAAAAACATGGACTTCCTGTGGGTCCCCAAGGAATTAATATTTTCAATTAACACAAATATACAGTGTTAAACTGGAGTCAAAAAATGTCGCCTTCTCTGAGCTAGCAGTTACTGACAATTTACATAAGTGCCATGACATTTTGTTGCGACGGAAACAGAGTATTTCGGACTTTGAAACAGACTTTTTGAAATATAGAGAACACGATATTGATGCGTGATGCATTTCAGTCGTCCGTTCTGCCTCTTGTTAGGTCACTTGATAGGCCGGCTGGGCTGTGTAGCGTGATATACTGCTTTGGAGATGCTGAAGTGGGCAAGATCACACAGGCTTTTAAAAATGGTGCGACCAATAACAGGGGTCCAAAGAGACTCACGGCGATAGATCCGTCAGCTTGGAAGGCCCCCGTCGCACCGGGGCCACGGTGCTCCCCAGCTCAGCACAGCGTGATTTATCTGACAGCTGCGGGTCCGATTTAAACCGGGCAGCAAAAATGTCTCACATATTGCGGGGATTCTTCAGTGCAGCACCCACCTGCCAGGGTGATACAAGGGGGGTCTGGGAGGGGGTTGGCGGGTGTTCCTAAAGAGTAGCAGGAAAGACTCTCTTTGTGCTACTGTCCCTCTCACCGACAAGCATGGCTGATAGATCTTCACCGGTGTTAAATTTCGCAGGCTGGCAGAGGTACCTCACAGTCGGGATGGAGACAGGCAGTAGAAATCACTGTCATATGTGTCACCGGTGCTGAAACTCAGAGACTGAAAGTCAGTGCCTTTCCCTATGGGGGATTTTCGAGGGGGTCCGTGAAAGTGCCAATGCGGCAATACGACAGGGGTGGGCTTCTGCCCCGCTGGCCCCCCTAAGTGATCGCGGCCACGCGGCAGCACGCTCCTACCCGTGTATTAGGAAAGTTTCCGTTAAACAGCTGGAAATGGCAATTAGCGAAGAGAGCCCAGTGTTTGTGCCGTAACCTGAGGCAGAACGAGGGGAGAGTGTACTACCATAGACGGTAATCGGGGGGCAGGTGGCCGAGACGGCTCTGTCGAGAGGGAGACCCGAGCCAACAGCTGGCGGTGTCAAACAATGCCTTATTCTTCACGCCCCTCCCCCACGCCGCCTCTATCGGGAGGCGGCCGCACACAGATACTGTATCGAGCCTGTGTGCACAGCCAGTCCGTGCGTGTGAGCGTAATAATAAACACGTGTGTGACAAAATCCAGCAATTATAGCCTTTGCGTGTCGGGCAACACTGGTGTAAGACGTGTGCGTGTGCCTACTTTAATACATGCCTGTTCTCGACTCATGTTGTATGTTTGCGCCCTTACATGTCACAACTGGCAGATTACAGTGATTCTTAGGCTTTCGATTGGTTATATTTTAATGATTCCTTAACATTAGGCTAATTTTATGTTGAAAACTACTAATATTCTGGAAAAAATATGGCAAATGAATATCAGCTTACTTTTCAAATACAACGTGGACAAAAATTATTCCTTTTTCATTTGAGATTATTGGTTGTAACTGATTATTGCAGTTTTATATATGTTAATTTGAGCTGTTAATAATAATCCATCCATCCATTTTCCAACCCGCTTATCCGAACAGGGTCGCGGGGGGTCCGGATCCTATCCCGGAAGCTATAGGCACGAGGCGGGAACAACCCAG
Organism: Petrocephalus sullivani; assembly: GCA_026780845.1. Lineage (NCBI taxonomy): Eukaryota > Metazoa > Chordata > Actinopteri > Osteoglossiformes > Mormyridae > Petrocephalus > Petrocephalus sullivani. The sequence goes on along the minus strand of JAODKM010000118.1, from coordinate 8,574,412 downwards.
ACACCATTCACTCACACATGCACACCTATGGGCAATCTAGCAATGCCAATCAGCCTCAGCATGTCTTTGGACTGTGGGGGGAAACTGGAGCACCCGGAGGAAACCCCACAACGGCACGGGGAGAACATGCAAACTCCGCACACATGGAACCGGGCAGGATCTGAACCCCAGTCCCAGAGGTATGAGGCGACAGTGCTAACCACCGCACCACCATGCCACCCCCTGTCGTTGTTAATGTTAATAATAATAATGATAATGATAATAATAATAAAATATAATTACCATAATCATAATACTTATTATTATTATTATAATAAAAGAACTATATGAAACCTTCCTAAACATTCTCACTTACCCCTGTACTTTTTCATCTCCAGCTTATTTAAAAAAAAAATTTAATTGTCATATACCAAATGCCCACTAGAGGTCACACAAAGCCTTGTTGATGGCAGAGGTCAGAGAAAAATGGTCAAATTGGTTCAAGTTGATAGAAAGGCTACAGCAACTCAAATAACCACTTGTTATATCCAAGGCATGCAAAAGTACATCTCTGAATGCACAACACGTCAAAGCTTGAAGCAGATGGGCTAGGGCAGCAGAAGACCACAACGGGTGCCACTCCTGTCAGCTAAGGACAGGAATCTGAGGCTACAGTGGGAATGAGCTCACCCACATTGAACAATGAAAGATTGGAAAGACATAGCCTGGTGACATGGGTCTCTGCTGTGACATTCAGATGGTAGGGACACAATTTGGCATAAACAACAAGAGAGCATGGATCCATCCCGC
>JAODKM010000118.1:8524762-8536764 GCA_026780845.1 Petrocephalus sullivani | reverse complement strand
CGGCTTCACTCTATCGCGGTTTTTTCAAATACAGTACTGTGCTCATTAAAGTATATACAGTACTGTATATTCATTAACAAGTTGATCGAGACAGTGAAAATGATACAGCGTGCGCTCTGCTGTCTGAGTCAGTTATATCCTCTTCCTATCCTAGCCACCGACTGGCTCAGCCTCACGCAAGTTTGTTTCTCTCATACACGCTTCTACATCGCTACGTATCGGAAGTATCTTTGTTTGCATTTTCTGAGAACATTTATCTAAGCCCCACGATGGCTCCTAAATGTGCTGCTTCTTCTAAGCCTTCTGCTTCTTCTTATTTTCATAGTTCTTACACAGAACCACTAATGTGTGTGTGTGTGTGTGTGTGTGTGCGTGTGTGTAATTGTACAATAATATTAATATGATATTTGTAACGTCTAATATGTCTTATTTTCTCTTATTCTGTCTAATATATTATGTAATACGAGTGTAATGGTGACTAAAGGGTGTTGTTTCATGTCTAGATGGCTCTAATAATGTTAAAAACGGTATTTGGAAGGTCGTAAACAGGCTTTCTATGCTCTAACTACGAAAATATTCTATTTATAAGAATCCTACTTCATGGAAATTCGCTTTTCGCGGTAAAGTCTGGAACGGATTAAACGCGATAAACGAGGGACGACTGTATAGAAAAAACGGATGATACTGGAAATGACCCATACACAGTGAAAGCAAAATGGTTGTGAGCTGCCCAAGGTAAGTCATGAGGATGTCGTTATCTATCTGGTTCTTCAAAGGTCATATAATGCTGAAGCAAAATGCAGCGAAAAGCCTGGAGGCTTATAATTTCTTTATTTTCTGGCTGGGTACATGAACTGCAGAGGAAAATGTGGATGAAATGGTATATTCATTGAAAAATACAAGTATAAATCTCATGCTTATTATTCATTTTTTATGTATAAGTGCTGCAACAATCTGTCTAATGCAACCATCTATAATGATGGTAATAAAAGTAGTTTGCAATGAATTTTGTCACGGTTTGCATTTTTGTGGTTTGCTGCATAAATTGCATATAACAACATCATCAGCTAGCACTGTCAACACTTAACTGTGTTAAGCCTAGTTCATAGTTTTCCGCATGCCTTTCTGGTCCGTGCATGGTTGTGCATGCAAACTCTTATGCACATACAGTACAACACAATATAGTGTATATATATAATATAATATAATGTATAGTTCTTTTTTGCAACATTACATTCTGTCAAAGCGCTTTACATTATCTCTGCAGTAGCATTTGTCCATGGATGCAGATAGCAGTGGTCAGACCAGCAGAGGGTAAATATATTGCTACGTACACAAGTACAAGCAGTGTATTGAGATCGATAAACTTTTATTAACAATTCTAAGGTTACTGTGTTCCATGACCAGGGTAGTAATATGGTATACTGTCATATTTGGAAATGTTGGTGACAAAATAAGACAAAATAAGAATGAATGTTATATTTATATAGTGCTTTACAAGACCCTCAAAATGCTTTACATAAGCAATGGCGAGCCACTTCAACCACCATAACTATGTAGCACCCACCTGGATGATGCGACAGCAGCCATTCTGTGCCAGTACGCTCACCACACAATAGCTGAGGTAGTGAAAGAGCAGGAGACAGTTCGCCAGTTAAATATAGGGAATGATTAGGAGGCCAGTTTGATGTGTTTCTCTCGTGTAGTGGTGATGAATTCTTCACACTGCTGTGTCCCCATGTTCATCTGTTGGCACCCAGTCAACGCTGCCTCTCATACAACGAGATGAGGTCTTAGTGAGAAAGTTATCCATGGGAGCAATAGTGATGACCGATTCACAATTGAATCATTCTTTTGAACTAGTTCTATTCAATGAATCGGCAAAGCAGGTTTCAAATCTAGGTTCTAAAAATCTAAAAATATTTGACATATTATGATATAAAAACAGCAACACTTTAATTCTTTAATGTTTTGGGTGACAATTTCGTAGAGCACATTTTGAGTTCCTATATCTTATTGAGCCAGGCACTGAACTTAACTGATTGAGCCATCTCTGCCACTTGGTTTTGGTTTATTATGCTTAAAAAATCCACCAGATATCACTGTTTCTTTAAATAGTAGAGCTTTTCAACCAGCTTCCTCCCAGGAACTTAGGAATGACAGAGCAGCTAGGAAATTGGACTCTGGAGAAAATTTCAGTATTTAGTTACGACCCGAGTTACGAAGGTTTGACATATGATTTTTCGATCTTAGGATGACAACATTGTGAAAGTATTTTAAATTTTGTGCGGCAGGCACACGTAGCAGCATGTAGTATGATGCTGTAGCGTTGGCCGGGATCAGTGTATGGTTGTAAATAGCACCTTGCTTTATTGTTATGACTCTAAATAGTTGTATTCCTGATTGTGGCCTCTATGTTGCCCTTGTGTTATGTGCACCCTGTCCGACCCTTGAATGTCCTTGTGTAAGGCTTTGTGTAAGTTTCCCACTGCGTGTGTACCTAACAGTCCAGTGTCTGACTTCCCTGCATTCTCCTGTTATAATTGGTTTGGTTCTGGTTTAGTGCCCATACTAGTCCAGTTCAGGACCTATTAAAAGAGCTATGGTCTCCCCGCAAGTGAGTCAGCTCAACGTTCACTGCCCTCATGATGCTTCAGTCCACCCGGCACCGCAATACGTTGGGATATATGCATCTCCCGCCTGGTGAGATGCCTCACTCTCGCTCTCAATTGACGAGGTTCAGTTGTCTCATTGTTAGAGTGCCTATATTTTTGGTGTTTTTCAAGTTACGAAACACATCTTCATCGTAAGTCGGGGACTGCCTGTATATAGTCATATTTTTTCGATATGGTATATTGTCAGAGGCTTTATCTGAACAAAATTAAGTAACATGAATAAAAATAAAGTCTAATGGGTCAAATAATTTTCTAAAAGCATACTCTACCAAACGGTTCATTTGTCACTTTGTGGTACAGTCAGTGAACCAAAGCTAATGTGATTGAAAAGCACTATTTACTACAAAATAAAATACTTTTGACCTTTCATTGTTGTTCATATGATACATCTAATTCTGTTCCATGATCTTAATGCTAAAATCACTTATATGATTTTATGATTAAAAGTATTACAATTTGTTAAATGTTGTGATGCCACGAATTTACAATTTTGATAGGATAAAAAATCTTATGAATATTCACTGTTATGATCATATTTGATATGTAATTATATATTTAATGAAAAATAATGTGATCTTTTAAAAATACTGTAAATATGGTAAATATCTAGAAAAGATGTGGATGTATTACCATTACTGGTAGTTCTACTAACCTGGTATATTAGTATATTGAGACTTAACGGTGTATGGTTAGTCATTTTGTTTTTTTCTTTCTGTTTAACAAATATTAGATGGACTGTGAAACTTTTTATGGCGCAAGGCCAGGCAATTTTCTGGCCCTTATACCAGAAAATCCTCAAGACTCTGATGTTGATCTGAGTGATGAAGATGACCAAATAGATGATCCTGATTTTCAGCCCAGCCTAGCAAAAGACACTGGGGACATTGCTTTTGAATCCATGGATGAGGAGGAGATTACATCCACAAGCTCATCTTCTAACTCACCGCCCAGTAAGAGGAGGAGAAAAGGGAAAACCACCCTAAAAACAGTTTCCCTGGTGGAGCTGGAGGAAACCTCCGAACATAGGTCAGCTCCAGGCCCAAAAGTCACTCGCAGAATCTGGAAGTATGAAGACATTGAGGAATTCCAGGTTCCTGATTCAAGGTTTGAAGCTCCTGAAGCTGTGAAGACACCCTTCCAGTATTTTAAGATGCTCTTTACAGATGAGATGATTGAACATATTGTTCAACATACCAACCTTTACTCTGCCCAGGAGTTGGGGGATCCAATCAAAACTAGCCCTGAGGAGATCGAAAATTTCCTGGCAATACTACTCTTCATGGGTGTTTTCAATTTCCCAGCCATGGGGGACTACTGGCACCCCGAGTCTTGTTTCAACATGATAGCTGATATCATGTCGTGGAAAAGATTCAAGGTGTTGCGACAGTTCATTCATTTCAATGATAATCACCAATTCAATGACAGCCCAGACCGATTTTACAAAATTCGTCCCCTTTTTGAGATGTTTCGTGAGCAGTGTCTCCTGATCCCATCCACTTACAGGCACAGTGTGGATGAGGTCATGGTGGCATATAAAGGCACAAGGGCTGGCACACTCCGCCAATGTATTGCCAACAAGCCAGACAAATCGGGCTTTAAATTGTTCTGCCGGTCAAGTTCATCTGGCATCATCCACGACCTATTGCTCTACCAAGGGGCATCCACGTTTTTCAATGTTGCTCTCAGTGAGCAGGAACAGGAGCTACCTCTAGGAGCCAAACTGGTGACAACACTATGCAAAACCATAACACAGCCACAACTTTCAGTTGTCTTCTGTGACAACTACTTCACCAGTTTTGATTTGATACAGAAGCTGCACGCAAACCTGGGTGTCAAATGCACTGGCACCGTCCGTTCCAGTTGCATGGGTGGAGCTTCCCTGATGACAGACAAAGAGCTGATGAACAAAGGAAGTGGAGCTTCTGATTACAGGTCTGCTGAAGGTGTAATCGCAGTGAAATGGTTTGACAACAAATGTGTCAACCTTCTGAGCAATGCCTGTGGGATTATGCCTCTTTCAACTGTAAAACGGTGGAGCAGAGCAACCCATACAAAGATAGATGTCCTGTGCCCATCACTCATTCATGCCTACAATCAGCAATTGGGAGGCATTGATCTATCTGACAGGCTGGTAAACATGTACAAGACCCCAGCAAAGTCAAGGCGGTGGTACTTTCCCTTGTTTGGATACATCCTTGACCTGTGTACCTCGAACTCCTGGCTCATCTACAAGAGGGACTGTGCCATACTGAACGAGAAACCAATCGCTCTCAAAAAGTTTCGCCTGGCAATCGCCCACAGTTTGAAGCAAGTCAACAAGCCAGCATCTAAAGCTGGCCAACTGTCATCCTCCTCTGCACCTGGCATGTTGTTTCAGATGAAACGCTACACTCCAAGACCCAAACAACCACAACCAGATGTGCGATATGACAACTACAGACATCTGCCACTTCACTGTGACAAGCGGGGACGGTGTAGCCTCTGTCCTAAGGGTGTGTCGAGGTGGAAATGCCAGAAGTGCAATGTGTTCCTGTGCTTGAATGTACACCAGCAATGTTTTGTGGCATACCACCAGAAATAAAGATGATAGAATGCCCGAAAACCTGCTGCTGCAGGTGGTTCTGTTGCACTAATACAGATTTGAAGAAGTTTTATGGATTCTACTGAGAAGTTTCAAGAGTCCACAAATTAGATTTTTACTAATTTATGTATTCAGAGTTTTAACATAAAGGGAAACGGTAGAGGCCTGTGTTTAAAAAAACTATGAGGTTGCTTATATAAGAAGTTGAACATTATTGTTATTAATGCCCCAAATTAATAATAAAGGCAATTTTTCTCATAGATTTTTTCTTGGCATGGCCATTAAAGGGTTAAATTCACTTACATTTTCTTTCCATAGACTGTCTGTAGCCATGTTGTCTTCAGTGTGCCTCCCCATATCCTAATCCATTGTATGTGAGTTTGTATACCTGGCCACATGGTGACTGTGCCTCACTACTCCAGACTAATGATGGCCAAAATGATGCTTCATTAATTATGTAATTAATTATACCTCACTAGATGATGGTTGAGGTTGAAGTGTACTGATGACTGAAGGTTTGCTTAGGGATGCACCGATTGCAATTTTCTTGGCCGATTCCAATTACCGAATCTTTGTTTTTTGTGTGATTGGCCAATACCGATTTTTCCAATATGGATTTTTCCATAAATTCTTATTAATCTTTACAACTTTCAAGTAAACTAAAGTTTAATATATTCTTTCAAATAATAGGTGCAGTAAGTAAAAAAATATATAACAATGCACCCTTTTTGTCTTGGCAACATACTATAAGCAAAATGCCACTAAAGCACTAATGGCAAGTTTCTCTTTATAAACAGAATTGGAATAGGTTGTGCAATTGAATACCACTTTGGGATTCATTTGTAGCAAGCTACGTGTGTGACTTGAAACTAGATTAAACAATTCCGGTAGCTTGACGTCCGAAAAGTAACACATACTCTGTATTTACTCGGTGTGTTCATACAGAAGAGGTATTCCACCAGACCAAGAGGGGGCAGATATATTGCAATGAACACAAATGCAGTGTAGTCAAATGGGTAAGCAGTTTTTCAGTACTATAAGGACTCTAAGCTTATGCCCACAATATGGTAAGCAGATTATTAGCATGCCTAAAATATTACTGATCTATATAAATGTTTAATAAACGTTTGTGACTAAACTGTAAAAATACCACCGCAACACTGATGTCTTTTTACTTTGTTTATCCACAATATCTCCTCTTTTAAAAGATGTTGTGAGCTGTCCGTTTCTTCATTGCCATGATTTGCCATCACAATGCACATCTTATTAATATTTTATGCATACTACCAATCTGCTTACCAAATTGTGGTCATAAGTACATATATATAGGACAGAAAAAGCTGGTGTCCTGCTAAATTTTTCGCGCGTCATCTAAAGCCCTGGTCATGTATTAAGTACCGGAGTACATTGCGATGTGGTATTGTGCGGCACAGTACTATACTGTACTGTATGGACATTTTGGTGCCAAAGGTTTAATATTCACTTTTTTCATGCATCCTTTATTATTATTTTAGTCATTTTCTGATTTCATAACTTTTTTTGAAGATGGGGGTTGTGTTGTGTTACTGTTATGTTATAAAATTCAAACTGGCATGTTGTTCCAAGTTTCCTCTTTTGCTATTACCATTAAAAGACCATTAAAAGCTTAATGCTTTGCATTTCTCGGTTTGGCACATATATGTTTTTGCTCAGGAGCGTGTTTAACCTCATAAATCATGGTTGAAGATCATAGTTTGTTAACAAATATAACTTCAACGGCAATTATATTGCTAACATGCAAAGTGACAATCCTCAAGTCACATTATTCACAGGATTCTGGAATCACAAGATCATCTATCAGGAAAACACTGGATAAAGGTAAGTTGTACAATGTATCAAGAAGCACAACGGCATTTTGTTACCCTGTAGTACTTATTAACAATATTGTAATTAGAATATTGAAATTGTGTTGATGCATATAATATATCCCCACAGTGATAATACTATGAATCAAACATTAGAGCTAATAGTAATATTGTATTAGCATTCCATTGAACAGGGTTGACTATTTAAAGTTAATCTGTAAATCTGATCAAGTTTTTACTTTTTATTTCTGATTGCTTTCTGGGGACACACATGATAGCCGTTCCATGGACTGACCCAGCAGGAGACACAAATGATAGCCTTTCCATGGAATGACCCAGCAGGAGACACACATTATAGCCTTTCCATGGACTGACCCAGCTGGGGACGCACATGATAGCCTTTCCATGCACTGACCCAGCTGGGGACACACATGATAGCCTTTCCATGGAATGATCCAGCTGGGGACACACATGATAGCCTTTCCATGGACTGACCCAGCTGGGGACACACATGATAGCCTTTCCATGGACTGACCCAGCTGGGGACACACATGATAGCCTTTCCATGGAATGACCCAGCTGGGGACACACATGATAGCCTTTCCATGGACTGACCCAGTGGGGGACGCACATGATAGCCTTTCCATGGAATGACCCAGCTGGGGACACACATGATAGCCTTTCCATGGACTGACCCAGCGGGGGACGCACATGATAGCCTTTCCATGGAATGACCCAATTGTTCTTTTCTGCCTCTTGTTCTTTCATCTTAAAGTTCAAATGACGGTTCAGCTGCTCATGTAATTGTCTGATTATAATAACCTATTTGTTTTGTAAATGTGTTGGTGTGTAGCAGGCAATCAGGAATGCATGTAGCAGTGTTTTTTGAGATACTTTATTGATCCCCGTGGGGAAATTGTCTTCTTACCTCCCCCAAACATGCTCTCTGTGAGAGCAAGCTTGGCCATGAAGGGCAGCTACCTTGAAGTGTGCCCAGGGAGCTACGGGTTAAGGGCCTTTTACTTTTATCAATAAGAAGAAACATAATTTAAAGTAACTACACTATAAGGAAATTACTGTGTTCTGTTGTAATTAGTTTTTTTCCCTGTGACATATTAAACGTCCTGTTGTTGTTTATCCTTAATATATAATGAAACCATATCATAATGTTATATACCTCTGTTTTAGGTACCAGAGATGAAAACAGGAGCGATAGATCAAACATATCAAGTCAAGGGAGGTTCAGGAGAAAGAGAGGAAGAAACAGAGGGAGAGAAATTGAGGGCTGCCTCCAGCAGTTATAGGGAGAGAAAAAAGATGGCCAGTCCTGTTTCTGTTCATACTACGCTATTTGCAGAAAACTATAAGTTATGCAACTGTCTGATCTGCTTGTTAGAGTGTATAAGTTTCTTCTGTAAATTAGGACCTTACCGTTGTTCAGAATGTCATGAAATAAACCTTTATTGTCTTTGTTGCACAGAATTTATTTAGTAAATATGAGGGTTTTTTAAGCTAATTTTTAAACCTCATACAGTCCTTTCATCATTTAGTGTGACCACATGCTCATGAGGTATAATTAAAAATAGAAGGATCTAAATTAAATTAAAAATGACATTTTTACTTACTATGAATCAAATACTAATCAGGGATATTCTTTGCATATGTGGATAACATTTTTTTTAACTTGTTCATTAAATTAAGTAGTTTTTGAGATGAGGTAATGGTTCTAGACCAGGGGTGCCCAATCTTACCCGCAAAGGGCCGTTGTGTATGCAACTGTTTTCGGGATAACCTTTAGATCAGCTGTTCGAACCCAGGTGTGAGGACTCTTTGGCCAATCAGTCCTCTAATTAGTGATCTAATTAGGGCGTTTCAGGGAAAACTCGCATATACACCGGCCCTTTGCGGATAAGATTGGGCACCCCTGGTCTAGACACTGAGTACTGGTGAAAGGTGATGTTGAAATAGTAGTAGGACAACTTACTATTGTTAAAATATTATGCATATTAAGGAAATACATTATTTTGAAGATTAAATCAGTTGCACCAAATGACATATTTCAAGGGCATGGAAGGTAAAATTATTAATTGAAACATGACATTAATGCATGTTTTTGTACAAATTAATATGTATAAAAAACATTTTTTAACAGTTGGCAAAAATTTACTCAATTACTCTTTCCAAATACAAATCCGTCAATGACCTACATGTCAGCATGCTCCAAAAATTGCGCCACCAGTTAGAATTTCCTGCTTTCCTGTAAGTACACAAGTATTTTCTTGCCTCATATTTGGTAAATCAAATACATGTTAACAAAAAAAATATTTGTCTAACATAATTTTATAGTAAATTAAGATAATGTGACTATATGGGCAATCAAGTGATGCCTTGCTGCATTTTGATCACAGTAAGACAAACTCCAGCTTGATTTGGTCCACAAAAGCATGAAGATGTCACTTTTTTGCATGCAAAAGACCAAAAGAACTATTAATGTTATGCACAGAATTGATATCAGCACCTTGCATTTTGTGGACAGAAAGCTGGATGCATCTGATTACATGAATAAATTACATGCAATATTTTTGTCAGCAAAAGAAATTCCTTTTGTGGTCCAAATACATTTTGTGACAGAAGGTACAGACCGGCCTTTGGGAAGTTTAGGAAATTTTCTGGTGTGCCGGTCGATCTTTCACATGGTTGGCAATCGTGATCATGAAATATTCCATGGGGCACCCAGTGGCAGTTCCACCACTCAAGCTATACATTTACAGGGGCCCCAGAAGTTTTGGCCCCCCTTCTGGCTACAAATAGTTACTAGACTAAATATGAAATGCGTTCCTCATTTAGGAGATGCTGAAGCAGCTTGTTCTGCTAACCAGCTAGCTAGTTAGGATCATCTGACTATGCTTGCCTGCTGTTTATTTCATTTGTAAATCATCGGGGGGGTGATATACCAAGCAAATTTCTGGGCTGCTTTTTGTTGCCAGTCTGCCCCTGGGTGTAATCCAGTGTTGTTTATATGTATATTGTGTTCTCAGAGTGAAGTTGGTGATGAACATGCAGTTGCATATATTTACCCGAGTCATTCTCTGACAGTCTGTACAGACAACAAATGCTTCACACTCCCTTTGTCTTACCTTTATGTAGCCATACTTTGTAGCTACTCCTCCTTCTGTCTTTTGAAAATACTTTTATTATGCCTTGTCTCCCTTCAGTTTAATTGGCTAACTTTGACATGATGCTTTTAGTGTGTCTCTTAAGTACTTATTTTTCCAATGTTTAAATTTATGTCTTCTACAGGGATTCCCTACTTGGCCATCAGCGTTCAGTGACCAAAGGACTTCCAACCCAAGCAAAAGGAGTAGAAAGACCACACCATGGACGGAGCGTATTGTTTTTAAGGATGTGATTTGTATTCCAAATGACACTCCTTTACATAATGGAAAGTGGAAGGTTCCAAGAGGCCGGGATAGAGAGATTCTTGCCATGAAAGGTCTGATCTGCAAAATGGAGATCAGGTCCGGATGGTCCTCTGAGCGCATCATGGCTGAATTAAATTCCCTCTTCAAAGGTGCACTTGGTCAGAAAGAGGAAAGGAAATTTACATTCCTTGAGGTAAATTGAATTACACCTCTTTTGTGTATAACTTTGGTCATAAGTCTGTTGTAATTGACAGTTTCTTTGTGTTTTGTGTTGTAGTGTTTGCCTGGTTCACACTCCCTTATGATACCAAGCAGATCGTGTGATTTTTCATGGAATGGGTCTGAGGTTCTCTTCCTGAGTGGGCAGGGTGCACTGTACGTTTTGTCAGAGACCATTTCTCCAGATGACAAGGTACCTTGATGAAGTATTTTTCTTGAAATGTACAGTTGATTGTACAGTTTTTTGACATGTGAACTCACTTGAGGTTTTTGTATTTGTCAAAGGCTGCATTGTCAGATATCAGCCATGAGCACCCTCCACTGATGACAAAAAGAAGAGGTAAAGGCAAATATATGTAAAGGTTTTATCACTGATTTCAGGGTTTCATTTTTTGTCTTGAGACATTGTCACTATACTAATTTAATTATTATTTTGTTAATTGCCTCACAGGTCTGACTTTTTTTAGTTTACCTTGGCTATAATGTCTCTATTTAGATAAGAAGAGGCTTATTGATGAGTATAATGACCAATCAAAGTCCATTATTTCTGATGTCTCACTAACTTACAGCCAGCCGGTGAAATTGGAACTGAAGTGTTTTTTTTTTTTTACTTCCAACCCATTTTACATGGACTAAAACTGAGAAAACAGTAACAAAGAGTCTGAGGCTGAGACCATGCTTTTAGAGGCCCCAGTTTTCATATTCAGTAAAGTGATGTCGGACGTTATGCTTTCACAACGTTAACATAGGTATTTTAAAGCTTACAGAATGTTTTTCAGCTAGTGATTAAACATGTTTTTTATCATTTAAATGTTCATTTCCTTGTTAATTGTGGTAGGTCTATTTGCAATTACAATTAGTTTTTTGTCACTAAATTGGAATTGCAGTAATTTCCCATTGGGATTTCTTTATAGGTAGTGGCATCAGTTATATGATTGCAGCAGCTAATTTATTTCAGAAGGTTTACAGTATTATCCGTGTATGTTGACATAACAAATATGGTTTATATTTCTTCTGTTTAGAAAATTGAGTTATGTTCTATGGGAAGGGCAAGAAGCAGCTCTTCCATGTGATGACAGTGAGAGTAAGATGGGCTTCAGGGACAGTGACAGGGACATGGATTTGAATGGGAGCAGTGAGGGCGTCTCCAGAGTCAGACTCTGAGGCAGAAGTGACCAGTAGTGTACAGGCTGAGTTAAAAAATGATATTAGACGAGCTAAAAGGAATGTCGAAAGGAAGATTGCATTGGAGGCTAAGGAT
>JAODKM010000118.1:8494872-8524662 GCA_026780845.1 Petrocephalus sullivani | reverse complement strand
GGACACACATGATAGCCTTTCCATGGACTGACCCAGCTGGGGACACACATGATAGCCTTTCCATGGACTGACCCAGCAGGGGACACACACGATAGCCTTTCCATGGACTGACCCAGCTGGGGACACACATGATAGCCTTTCCATGGACTGACTCAGCTGGGGACACACATATAACTATTCTTGTCTGCCTTTTGTTCTTTCATTGCAAAGTTCAAATTAGAAAATATTCAGCAACAGAAAACGGTTCAGCCATTCATGCAATTATCAGATTATGATAACCTTGTTTTTTAAATGCATTGGTGTGTAGCAGTCAATCAGTGTTGATGTTCAAATGTACTGAACAGGGCATATTTTATCCTGGTGTAGTAAGGTAGTGAAATTTAACACTCTATGGTAGGGTGTTGCCACATGGCAATATATCATTACACTTTGTCTTTATTCAGGAAAAAAATACAACATATTGAATAAAAGGGCAGGCAATAAGGTAGCCAGTTGTGACACATAACATTTGAAATTCCCTCAGTGACTTTTCCCGTACTCACCCTCATATAGAAGGCACAGATCGTGACGTGACACCTAATTTTTTGGTCCAAATGATTTTTTTCCCCCTTTATCACTGCTGATTTTTTTGCCACCCAACCATGAATGCTCTTTGGAAAACATTGTTAAAAGCTTCCATGATGAGCTGGCACCCTGGATGCGTCATTAGAGACTGGGTGAAGTCTTTATCTTTTTTTTCTTTCTTTTAAAGTTGAGCTTTCTTGTATTCCAATGTTCCGGTGCTGAGCTAGGGTAAACCGGAAATAAAGATAAAAAGATACCCTGCTTCGAGTCAGAATGGAAGGTGCCTGGAAGGGCCTATAAAGGTGGGAGGGGAGGATTTTGTGGTTGGAGGTAGGAAATGCAGAGCTGAGATCAAGAAGTAAGAGGATGCTGGCTGCTCCGGAATCTGCAGTCATGAGCAGATCATTGACAACCCTATGGAGTGGGGTTTCAGTACTATCAAGGGTTCTGAAGCCAGTTTGAAATGGTTCATACAGATTAAAGGGATCTTTGAGTTAAGCCACAACAACTTTTTTCAATATCTTTGCCATAAAGGGAAGATTTTAACTGAGTTGGATCTATCCCTGTTTTGAGAGCAGAGGTTATAGTAGGAGCAATTCTAGTAGCAAAGCTACAGTTTACAAAGTGGGAAATGGGTGCCAAAAAATGCTAGAGCGATCTTAATCATTGTAGTAGGGGCAGGGTCTAACTGACAAGTGATGAGTTTGACTTCAAGATTAATTTTGCAAAAGAAGCATATGTAGCTGCAATAAATTCTGAAAAAGTGTGAACAGAAGGTTCTAGTAGCAACTCAGAAGTGGGGAAAGGACAAGGGTCAGCAGAAAATATAAGTGATATAAGTTATCAATTTTTAATTTAAAGAATTCCAACAATGAATTACAGACCTCAACAGAAGTAGCAGGGTTTTAACAGAAGGCTGACGGAGCTTTTCAGTCCTAGGCTTGCAAACAGCATTGCTAATATGAGAGAAGTAATAATATGAACGGGCTGCTATAAAAGCCATTCTTCGTTTGGTCAGTATAGGCTATAGTATGGACTGTCAAGCTCGTTTTATTGCAGAGCCTCTCCAGGCGTTGACCAGCTTCTTCCGTGGTATGTAGCTCTGGTGTGTACCATGGAGAGGCATGAGAAGTTGGGCCAAGTCTGGATTTTACAGGTGCCAGATCTTCCAAAATGTATGTGATTGTAGAATTGTACAAAGTAAGTACAATATCTCAATAATATACAATACTATTAGGCATGACAGATCCATCACATCATGGAAGTGAGAACCAGAAACAAACCTAACAAAAGATAACTGATCAATGGAATCACAATTGCAATAGGTTATAATAGTATTATATCAATACATTTGCCATCAGGAATACCAATATCAGAACCGGACACAGAAACATTCTAAGCATGGGTGGGAAAACCTACATATTGTACAAAACAATCCAATGTGGAACATCATGAGCAAGCGAACAATTTTAATCTATGTGAACACTGTACTCGCAGAGCAAGAAAACTGCAGATGACATGCCACAAAGCATGGACATCATATTATCTTTCATTTGTTTTACACCATGTTTTTTGGGGTGTTAAATGGGCAACTGCACATGATCTGTAGCACACTGAAGAAAAAAACTTGTTTGTGTGTTGTGTGCTGACTCAGAATAAAGTTGGATTGAAGCAAAATACGACCCTTAAATGTCCTTTAAATGTAATTTTCTTGTTAACTGTGGTAGCTCTATCTCCACTAATTTGCAGCAGCTAATTTATTTCTGAAGGTTTACAGTATTGCTCGTGTATGTTGACATAACAAATATAGATATAGATATAGAAAATTGAGTTATGTTCTATGGGAAGGCCAAGAAGCAGTGTGGAATTAGCTCTTCCATGTGATGACAGTGAGAGTAAGATGGGCTTCAGGAAAAGTTTGGCATTTTCGGTTAAAGTGGTTACTGGGCAATTCTCGTGAAATGTTTATGATATAATTTATTAATGTATTAATATTATTTATTATTTAAAATACGTATGGTTCAATTATTGCCTATAGGGGTTTGACAAACTTACGTAATTACGTAATTTATTTTTATGAAACAGTATGAAATATTTAATGTAATCACTGTTATTACAGTAATTTCTATTTTGTTTTTCTGAATACTATGTAAACATTGACCTTTAAGATTGCAAGGTGAACATTGACTTTCATAATGAATTAAAGACGCATTTACATCAATGGAAATGACGACGTATATTTATTAGTCCTTCTCAGGCATTTTTATGGCATTACTTTCGGGTTAAATCAGCTTACGACTGGGCTCTTGGAACCAATGTATGATGATGTAAGGTGGGGTAGGACTGTATCCAGTTCATTTTGTTTGGTGTCAGATTTGGAGTTGCATTCCCCTAGCCTTATTTTTCCCATGTGTTATGTGTATTTTAGTATGTAATTTTAGTGAACGCCAGGTTTTTCAGGAATACATTGGTCACATTGTAGCAGGACTGACTGTATCCTGAAAAACGATATTGGAATATAAAGGAAATAAATACATATTTAACAACAAAAACAACAGCAATAACAATTACTGATGGTACTTGTGGAATGGAAAAAAATTGTACAAATATGGTGCTATTACAAAGGGCGCTTTTCCACCATACCAGGTACCATACTTTTGGTATGGTACTTTCAGTACTGCCTCAATATATTTCAGTACAATAGGGTACTACTTGAACCTCTTTCTTTGTAGATTGGTTATGTAGATAGTCTTTCTCTGAAACAATACAAACTGTTGTCTGGAAAAATGTTGCAAACTCAGAAGACAGCAATAAAAAAAAAGCGAAATAAAAGTAATAATAATTTATGCATAGACGAATACAACCAAGCTTAAATTGTGATATTGTCAGAAGAACAGATACAACAAGATCAGGATGGCATAAGTGATTTTGTTGTAATAAATAATCAGGTGTTTATAAAGCAAAAAATTAGTTCAATATAAATTTCTCACAAACCAGTCTAGGAGTAATTTAAAAAACAAGGATGAAAATTATGTTTTTTTGGAGAATGCATGTACATATTGCAAGAAAATGCGTATTTTTTTATGCTTTACAAGGTGTATTTGAATGTTTCTTAGGGCATCTCAATAAATATCAATTTATTAAAGAAATATGCATCTAAGAAGAGAAATTGGTCATTTCTAAGATTTTTTTTTTTTGGGTAGTTTTCCACTCTGCCGCAGAATTTCCATATGGCAATGCCTTGCTGTATATTTTTTTAATTATTGTTTCTTTTGAAATGTACCATTGAAGTTATTTAATGTAATTAAACGTCACGGAAAATATTCCATTGTCAGAACATAATGTGCACCATAAAAGGTTAAAATAAAAAAATTACATTTTGCTTCCTCTGTCGTGCATGTTTGACAAGTTTTGGTGTCAAGTTAGTATCGGGTTATAAGCAAAATCCATTGAAATATACTAATAATATTGAAATATACTATGATTACTTGCGCTGAAATTTCCCATTTACCTGATGCTGTTTATGTGTGTGGTTTTATTGTGTAATGGCGGTGAAATATTTGTATTTTTTTTGTCAATATTTAACTTAAAAAAGAGGACATGATGTCACAGGAACACAGGTAGTTGTTTGAATGGTTTGTTTAAAAAATCTCTCTTTTATTTCAAGTCGATGAAGACGATGCCTGCTGACATCATAGTCAGTTCTCTGGAGCAGCCTGAACCTGTTGTGGTCCCATCTCCTGCTGACAACATCTCTGTGATGACACTCACCAGGAAGCCCGATGGCGGGAGGAAGTACAACAAAAAGCAGTACTGCTTGTTCTGCGATAAACCTTACTCAAAAATCGCACGGCATATAGAGCACGTTCACCGAAATGAAGCAGAGGTTGCTCAGGCCCTCCAGTTTCCCAGAAAATCTAAGGAGAGGCGGCGGAATTTAGATTATCTGCGTAACCGTGGGAATTTCATCCATAATCACCAAGTTCTGAAAGAAAGGAAAGGTGTCCTCGTTCCATGCAAACAGTCAAGTAATACTACTGAACTTCCCAAACATTATGTCCACTGCATGAACTGCCACGGTTTGTATTTAAAGAAGTATCTATGGAAACATAAGAAAAACTGCAAACATTCAGACAGCTACCATCAAGACAGGGAAGAGACTCACGAGGTACTTTCCCACCACAGAAACTTTTTTCAAGAACCAGAACCTTTTTCAGGAACCACCACCGGAACTCTGGCCGATTGTAGTTCCTCGGAGGCAGTTCTGGAACCTTTTTTTAGTCCCTACTCCAGATTTGGTACTTTTCGTTCTAACACAAACCACTGGGGTGGGGCTTACAGTGATAACTTGCTGATTGGTTAATCACAACCACCGGCTCCAGGTGTAAGTTATGCAGTAATATGGGGACAAGATACCTTTTGATTTTCATTTTCTATCCAGATATAGAAATAACGGAACAATGAAACTATTACTGAAGGAAAGAGACGACAATGTACAAATGTTGTTGAGCATTTATTGAGAAGATGATATACAATGACAATTTGAATTGTGCAAGTCTCATTGCATTTTGTTGAAGAGGGAATCAACCACCCTGCAAAGCAATGATTTGAAAAAAAATGACTAAAGACTAGAAAAAAAAAGAACACAACAGATACACAACAACAAATGGGTGCATCACTGCGTATTTAGCTTAGAGGTTTCAGTTCCTGTTGTGTGGTGGGAATGTAGCCTGGAACGAGAAAAGTTCCCTGACAAGATGGCCCAAACCAGGTTCCAGAACTTTGGTGGGAAGGTGTCCATGCTAAGCTGAATCCGAAGAATCTATTTCGAGAACCCATGTTTGGCTTTGAATTATGTGAACTAGTTAATGTTTAAATTAGTGGAAGTTTGTAAAACAAGGCAAGACAAGTTTATTATGTATATAAATAAAGTACTGTGCAAAGTTTTTCATATCTTCTAATTAGTGATGCACCGATTAGGAAATTTCTGGCCGATGCCAGTAGCTGATGTTGATTGTTTTAGAGGTTCTGCTTAAATACGTTTAAAGGGACACTTCACTCAAATATATTTAAGAAGTATTTTTCAGTAAGAAAACCCCAACTCTGGCATACAACAACAGTCCCAGTGCGCTATATTTTATAACAGTAGACCTTATATCTTATGTATTTATAGCATTTATAACAGTAAAGGGCTGATCATCAAGTGTGATAAACCCCGTAATTTTCATAGTATATTTTGAATTCGCACTGTCTGCACTGAATTTAATTTTACTGTCAAACATTTGCATTACTGACTGACTAGCACTATTCACCAGTACTGCAGACTTCTTTATTGGAACTGCCTTATTTTTCAGAAACTCTTCACACATTTCACTGTCTTGCCTTAAGGTGTGCAATCAAATTTGTGTTGAAATATTTAATAGATCGTGAAATTTTATTAGAGTAATGTTTGCATTTCTAGCATGGTTTTTGCAAATGTTAAAATAATTCCTAACAGCTGACATTTTTCTAACTGTTTAGTATGTGTGCAAAGCAATATGGGTCATCATTTTAAAGGGAATTATCAGCAGTAAATATTGGCTCACATTTAACCATCAGTCAATGGCTTATTGTTTCTGTGTAGGCTCATACCAGTCGTTGCATCTGTAGTTCTATTGTTAAATTGTGTTTTTTTTGTTGTTGTTCTGAGCACATACCCTTATAACTCAGATAAATAGCTTTAAACATTTCCTTTGACTGCCTAAGACTTTGCACAGTAGTATATATATAATACTCTATACTTTTACTTTTATATATAATACTCTCTACTTTTATTTTTGTAATACTTTAATAATACTTGCCCTAATATTGAGTTCTGCATTTCATTTACCTAAAAAATGCACTTTTATTTATTTATATATGTGTATACACACAAACACATACACACAAACATACACATATTCATATATACGTGATAGTATAAAAATCAATGTACATGTAATATCTAAATAAAAGTGCATTTTTTGCAATAGATATAAGTAGGCAGAACTAAATATATGTGCAAGTATTACAAAGATAAATGTAGAAGCCACTGGAGATGAAGGCAGTTTTGGGCTAATCTCCATGAGGAGATGGTTCCAGCAGTGAGTTTAATGGTGAAATGCCATTTCACCCTATTTAGTTTCTACTCCGGGCACCACTAGCTGACCAGCTTCTGCATCATACAGACATACCAGGCATATATGCATCAAACATTTCAAAGACACATTTATTTTACCAATAAAAGAAATGGAAATCTGTATTGTGTGTGTATTTATTTATCATATGCTTTTATCCAAAGTGAAATGCAGTTATGAAAGTAGGGTCAGACAGTCCCTAGGCATTTCCGGTTAAGGTACTTACTCAGAGGCCCAACCGTGACATCACTGCCAGTCATGGAATTTGAACTGGCAAACTCTCCAATCACAGACACAGCTGCAGATCCCTCCAGCTACTTCAGAGTAACAATTGGTATCTTGCTTGCTTGTGTGGGACTAATGTCCCCTTTGACCCAGGGTGCCATGTTGTTATTGTTCACAGCTTTGGGGGGGTGGGGGTAGAGATTTTTTAAAGAATTCATGTAATCAAGTTCCTTGGGTTTTAGTACTGCTACCTTCTAGTATGTTTCTGTAAGTGCAATGCATCTTTCCCCATGCAGTTCATTTAGGATTTTAGTTATTATTTTTGTGCTTCTAGTTTTTTTTAGCCACAGGTAGCCACTAAAATTGTCAGGTCATTGAATTTTTATGTTCTTTCTGCACCTTCCTGGAGTCATGTGCCTCATTACTCCGTCCTTCCCTGTGGAGGTCCAGCTCTCACAGCTGCCTCCCATGTGGGGATGGAGCAGTAGCCGCAAGTGGGACTCAGAGCCCCTGCTGATAGGGTTCCCTCAGGAACCAGAGCAGCCCCAAAGCTGCGGGACTTGGGAGGAGTAAGGGGCATGTTGACCTTTGTCAAATGCGCTGCTGAGTTCCTCCACTGGCTTCCTTTGGAGGTGCAGCCCATAGACCTGAAGAGGTACCAGACAAAAAGGCTCACCCTAGACCAGACCGTCAACCCAGAACCTTTACTGAGTTCAAATCCCCTGGTGGCAGGGGAAGACCCTTAAACCCCAATTGCTCCAGGGACTGTCTGACCCTGATTTCTCAGTTAAAATGTATGTTGTTTTAAAAAAAAATGCATTAGATGATAAAATGCAAAGTCATTGCACTGACTTGTGCATGTCTATGCATTGACATTGCCATTTTGCAGGTACTTGGTCCAGGATATAACAAGTGAACTATAACTTGTCTTAGTACAGATGCACACTGCTGGCAGGGATTATGTAGTGTTTGCTTAATGTTCTGCCATTTTGACTTTGATCATTTATTTAAACATGTAATTTAGATTTGCATTTACAATGACTTCTTTTTCTCTCCAAAATGTAACTTTTTATTTAATAGTTAATTTTATCCAGACTATGTCTGCAATGTTTCTACAAGGTTCATACAACGTTACTACTATGTTTGTACAATATTGCTACACGTTTTTATGCCTAAACAAAGAACTATATTTGTAGGTACTTAGAGCGTTACATGTTTTGGGCTTTTTGGAACTTTCAGAATGTCACATTGTCTCGTCCATTTTTGTGTACATTTTTAATATGCTTATATTGCTGACTGCATTTAGAATGTATATTACATTGTTCTTATTATACAAGTCCTACTATATATATTCAGTATTGATAACTTATTTTGGACCTTTCATAGTGCAGGTTGCAGATGCATTCTTAATGCACATTTGTTCTTAAACCATAAAAGCCATCAATTAATATTGACATTTACTCATTTAGCAGATACTTTCATCCAAAGCAACTTGTATTCTGGAATATGTAAGTGTAATATGTAAATGGATGGAAAATAAACGAATAAGAAAGATGGCTGATATTTTTGTATTAAATACTTTCAACATATCTCAAAATATAAAAAGCTTTTCTGTGCACTGCCCTGGTGAATCTAGTCCAGTCCAGTCCGCTGTCCTAGTGCATTCCCAGGTATTTATAGTCCAGTACTGTCTCTACTTCTGTCCCTGCGATGCAGACTGGTGTCTTAGGTGACTTCCATGTCCTGAAATGGAACGTTTTTTTTAGGTAAACGTTATTTTACGTGACTTTATGCTATGAATTGTATATAGATGGAAAGGTAGGTGATGGTGAATACAGTGTGGAGGTAAATATGACTTAAACAACAAAATAAAATTAAATACTTGTAATCTGATTCTCCACTGGCTTTGAAGAATTGAAGTAGCATTCAGTATTCACCATATCCAAACTATTCGAATTAGTCCTTTGATCTTGGATGTTTCAAACCACTTACAAAGAATGCTTCAGTACTAACTGATTTGGGGCCTGTTTCACAAAACAAGATTTCTTGCTTAGTTGGATAACTTGTTAGATAGTAGTCTGGGCTAAATGTAAGTGAACAAAGATAAAGTCTGTTTAGCCCCGACTACCTTAAATCCAACAGGTTATCCAACTAAGCTATAAATCTATAAATTTTTTTATGGAAAATCCCAGGTTTCCATCAGTTAATCCATCAGAATAAGAAAAAAAAATGCTTTTTAAAATTGCTTTTACTTTTATCATATTTATTTTACTTTTTTCCTGTTGCTCTTGCTTATTCTTGAAGGACCAAGCTATCAATCACCTGGCCTTTGGCGGCCGTCATGCCCGGGCTGAGTAGTTAATAGGCGGGTATGCACATGATGTCACAGTAGGTGGAATATACTTTGATTACACCCACTGAATGGTGAAAAGACTGTGGCAGCATTAGCGGTCTGCTCTACAAAAACATTTACGACAGCCAGATAATTGAATAGTTTCTACAAAACATGGTGTCAGGATGCCCAGTTGCTGGACGTATATTATTAGCTCATTAGGACTATAGCTTGTTTACAGTCACCATTAGGAAACCCCAGGTGATGCAAATTGCAAATCTGTATAAATTCTCTAACTCCCCAAGCCTTAACCGAACAATCAGCAGCCATGAGCTCCTATAAGCAGCTGCCTAGCACTATGGAATAAAAATATTTAGGAGGTTAGAAGAAGATAGCAAAGTGTTTCTGGGTAGCTATTTCCTCGGTTTGTAATGTTATTAAGAAATGGCGGTTAACAGGAACGGTTGAGGCCTGGAAGACCAAGAAAACTTTTTGAAAGAACTGCTCAGTGGATTGCTGGAAAGGCAAATAAAAACTCCAGTTTGACTGCAAAAGACCTTCAGGAAAATTTAGCAGACTCTGGAGATGTGGTGCGCCATTCTGCGTGCATTGACACCTGAACGAATATGACCTTCATGGTAGAGTGAGTAGCAGAAAGCCTTTTCCCGCATTGCCGCAAGTTTGCAAAGGAACATCTACAAGTCTTGTGGACTGATGAAGTCAAAGTAGAACTTTTTGGCCACTATGAGCATGGGGGTGGATCGATCATGCTTTGGGCTCATGTTGCAGCCAATAGCACCAGGAATGTCATTTATAGAGGGAAGAGATACCCAATCAGATCTTGTGTCAGATGTCTTGGGCTCACCTACTCTACAATCTGACTAGTTATCTCTCTGAATCAATTTTTTTTGTTCTGCCTTCAGAAAATATTAGTATAAGTAAAACTCCCATAAGCTGACTTTACCTTTGTTCACATACATTTAGCCCAGACTACCTTAAATGTGACAAGTTATCCACCTAAGCAAGAAATACTGCTTCATGGTATAACAGTAACTAAGTTTTTTCCCTCTCTTGCCCTCTATGTTCTTGTATGTGCAAACCATCTTTCATACATGCAGATGTGCTCTTAAAGCTATGGAGTAAAGCTACAGTAATAGCTTTATTTGGTGAAACAGCATCTTTATTTAGCTATGACATAAACAATCATATTGATTTGCTGTGAATGTAAATATGGCATGTTAATATTTTGTTTTTCTTCCTTTTTAGTGTCTGTTATCTGGGGAATACATCCTTGAAAAAAGTGAGTACAGTACTGGATAAACTGCTTTAGATATCAGCATGTGCAGTAGTATATTGTAAATGTATATATTGTATGTATTCTCAGTTTAATGATCTCATTTAACCACAAATAGATTTTAAAAAATGTCTTCCTCAGATCTGTGCCTCATCACAATATCTAAGCTCTGCAGGCAGTTGCTTTGACCCCACGGGACAGTTGCATGCCTTTCTAAATTAACCATAGGTAGAATCCAAAAAAAAAGAATATATAAACCTTTCAAAAATGATCAGTAGATAGAAATAGGATACATCTGAGCTAAATTTTAAGTGTCATAGGAAATGGTCTGAATACTTAATTTATTGTGAAGCCTCAATTTTTTAATGAATTTGCAAACATTTTCGATTTTTTTTTCAGCCATTATGTGGCGTTGAGTGTAGATTGATGAGAGAAAAAAGGCTGCAACATAACAAAATGAGAAAAAGTGACGTCTGAATCCACTGTATATTCCCTCTTTTTATATAAATTTAATTTTAACCTAGTAGTTAACCTAGTATGCATTAACAGAGTTAATTTCAGTGGTGGGCTACCAAGAACCAAATTAGCAGACTGTGAAAGTACTCATGACTGTAAATCAGTATTGTTTTGTGCTTTTAACTAACAAAGAGACGGCGAGGGATGATGAGGGTCTGTTAGCGATATGGACGCCAAAACTTAGATCTTGGGACCCAGCTCATTTCGACGAGGAACTGGTTTGGCAGTAGCTAAACTAAGTTTTCAGTGTCGCTGGTTTTTCACTTTAGCTGGCTGATATACTCCAGGAGAGCTGCAGGGAATAGTAGTTAGATAAATTACTAAAGAATAGTGCAATGATGCAATTATTTAGGCAGTGGCCCACAACGTGTAGGGGGAAATTGTACACAGCCAGCTGATGAAAGTGAATTGTGTCTGTACAAAGATAATTGTTTTCTTTAGTCTGCAAAATGCCTTAGATTTTACATTTTGTGCAACAACAAAAAAAACTCTTTAAACAAGTTTTCTCAAGTTATCCGTGAAACATACACTCATCTTTATAGACGATATTTACCAGCCCTGCTTTAAATCAGTAGAAGTGATAGATTAATTTAAACACATTGTTACGTGCCGTAAGGTACATGTCTGTTACACTTGTACCCCTGCAAAATACACTCCTGTTTGCCCTGAGCCTGTGTTGTGTACTGTGTCCTGCTGTGTTTTTTGCCCGCACCCACACCTTTCCTGTTACTCCCCAAACCCCCTAGATTGGGGTTCGTAACACATAAAAAGAACATAGGTTTCTTATGAAACACTATTCCATAGGGTTATTTTTTATTATAACCTGTTTCTTTCTTTCAACATTTTCCCCGGATTAGATGAACAGCCCGAAAGGAAGAAAAGAAAAATATCTTTGAGGAGGCTGTCAGTGCAGAGACCAGCTGACTGTGAGTAGAAGTAATAATCTCATTATAGCTGCAAAAAGAAGGTCATTTTAAAAATTGCACCAACAGCAGTGAACGAACTGTAGCAGGGTATGGGTTATCAGGGTCCATAACTAATATGTTCGCAGTTGCCTCCATCTCAACTGAAATTTCTTCGTGGCCCCCTGCATCTACTTCCTCAGACTCAACTGACCAGCGGGTTCAAGGTACTGAGAAATAATAATAATAAAAAAACATAATTAACATTGCGTTTAGTTAAAAACAAATAATAATATTCACAAACATATTCTTGTTTTCTTGGCACAGAAATTCCAAAATTGTTTGAAAATTTGGAAAGAAGAGTCCTCCTCAAGCTGAACCAAATGGAAACTGACGTCAAAAATACAATTGGGACCATGCTCCAAACCACAGCCCATTCAAGCACGTCAACTGGTATAGACATCACTGAACTACTAGAGGAACCTTGTAAGACTGTGGAAGAACTGGAGAACCTGTGTAGCCAGCTGAAGGATGGGGAGTTTCGTAAGAAGATGGTAAATGCTGACTCTGTTATTAGCAGTTAAGACTGTGCTTTCATTTCTGTTAACTAGGCCTATGTGTCTTAGTAACTGTTTATTCTTTTCTCTGTTTTGTAGATTACATATCTTTGTCTCCAGGGTGGAGGCACTTTAGGGGATGGCATCAGGCGAATGCTGAAGAAAATTGGGGGGTATTCCTTATGGGCCCTATACAGCTACAAAGGCAGAAAGGGGAAGCGGGCATTTCAGCAGCTTACAATCAATGATGTCATCATACGTAAGTTTCATAGCCGCGTCTCATGACCTTTGAAGAAATGCATTTGTTTTAGCAAATTCCGAAAGGAATATTTGGATTTGTGTTTTATGTCAAGGTTCATGCAACAAAATATACCCACAACAAAACTGCCAGAGTGTGGAGGATATGATAGCTGTGACACTGAAACATGCCCCTCATCGTGGGAAAACAAACTATCCGGTACATTTTTTGACATTATTGTTGCTTGTCTATTTATTTACTATTCAATATTTGATAAAAAAAAACTGTCTGTAGGCTGTTCTGGTGGACATGCCACCAGTGATTTGAAATGTATTTAACAATCTAAATATAAATAAATATAAAAAGTAAATAAGTAAATAAATAAAATAAGAAATAAAAATAAATATAAAGTAGCTTCTAAATGTGGCCTACTGTATATTTGCATTGGATTTCTTTGACATTTTTAGTTTTAATTAATAGAGTGTTGATTTTAGTAAGTTATCATTGAATGCACTGCGTGTCCATCAGTTTCAAGATATCCTAACCAGGTTATAATCCTAATGTTTTAAATATAGGACCCTCATGAAATCTTTTTTTAAAACTAGTTTTCTAAAATAAAACCCTCAAAGTTTAGTTTTTTTTCTGAGTGTATTATTTAAGCTCTGCCTACTAGAACGTTGACTTACACATGTACTGAACTACCGGTATAAAATAAGAATCTATGGTAGATGCTTTTTATCGAATGACTTAATTTGTTTTGCTTCCCCCGTTCCCCCTGTTAGACTCCTCCACCTGCTAGAGAAGTGCTGGAAGAAGAGTGATACACGCAGGCACAAACTGAAAATCGATATCAATTTAAAAATATACAAATTAAATCAACATGTTCTAGTTTTGTTCTAGTGTTGTCTTTTGCTCATTAAATAAATATCCTTTAAATATATCCGGTTATGATATGGTTTAATTTATCCATCCATTTTCCACAACCACTTATCCTATTCAGGGTACAAGGCAGGGAACAACCTAGGACGGGACAGCGACCCATCACAGGGCCGACTCACAGACCTATGGGCAATTTGGTAACTCCAGTTAACATCAGCATCTTTTTGGACTGCCGGGGAAACCAGTGTACCCAGGATGTACCCCACGACGACACAGAGAGAACATGCAAACTCAACACCGGGATAATTATCGTTCACGAAAACTAGTGAAATAACGAAAACTAAATGTGAAAAAAATGTGAAATAAAAACGAGGCTACACAAAAACACGATAACTAATTGAAACTATATTGTATGTTAACAAAACAAACTAAAATAAACTACAAAATTTTTGGCATAACTCTAGGTGGATGATTTCTTTCATTTTTTTTCATTTCGGTACTTTAAGGTGGGACTTGAAATGCTTTCTTTGATGATTGGTTATGCAAATAGCCTGCTTTTGAAACACAATACAACCGGCATCTTGAAAAAAGTTACAAACTCAGAAAATAAAATATTGATAAAGTAAAAAATAATAATTGGATACAATTATTGGTTGGATACAAAAAGATCAGGATGACGTGACGAGAAATTTACAAAGTATTTTGTATATGTACTACTACTTGTATGTACTAGGACAGCACTGTATTATATTGTTGTAAATATTAGGGTATATAAAAAAATAGGAGTTTAACATAAATTTCTCACAGACCCATCTAAGACTGATTTAAATAGCAAAGATCAAAATGATTATGATTGTTTCAAGGAACGCATGCAGCATCCATGCAAAAGAGGCAGGGGTAAACGTAAAATTCTTTTTTTGGGGATAACAGGTCGCTGAGTGGGCTAAGCCTCTGGGCCTGTGATCAGAAGGTGGTCGCTTCAAACTGCTTCAGCTCCTCCTGCTGGAGTTTTGAAATTTAATTTCAGTTTAGTTTTTTTGTTTTTTGCTTTTAGTTTCATTCTTTAACGGTAATAACCATGCTGTTTACAGGAGAGGGACGTTGGAGCGATGACAGGGACTCTGATCCCTGATCCGTCCCCCCACTTTTGAGGGGAGAAAAATAACAAAGTTTTATAGTTAGCATCCCATTGCGATATTTTTTAAACCATTTTTTAAGCCCTTTTTTGTATTGAGAGGTAAACAGTTAATCCCTCCTCCAAAATGCACTGCAGCCACCAAAACAGTTGATCCATGCCTCAAAAGAGACCGAAACATTAGCACCTAATACCGTTTTGGAAGAACACTACATTGCACACCAACAAATGGCCACCAAAACAGTAGCAGAAGATGGCGTTACGTAAAATATAATATGGATCATCAGTAAAGAATACCATCTGTAAAGTGACTCTAATTTCATTTTTCACAAGCATTGTATTACAAAAGAGAACACTGCTTCACTCTATAAAATGTCCAGGAATATACAAACTATGTTGCAGTATATTTAATGCCTTTTATTAATTCCTGTGGTATCATTACAAAATATTCATTGGCAGTTTTCAAAAATAAACACAAAAAAGCAATATATCCCCCCCCCCCCATAAAATCTTGGGCCTGTCCATCACGTTCATGTGCCTTATACTGATGGTGCAGTTTTATGTGTTGTACTCTAGAGGGCAGTGTAGTATGAGTTGTTTTCTCTGTTTTCATTATCTTGGAGGATAATGCCAGGATCAGCTTTGAGGTATTGTGCCTAACAGTACAAATTCGGTTGCTGGAGAAGTACCATGGTTAGCCTTCAAAGTATTTTGATTACATCAATTTCCTTTATGAACAGCCAGGGTTTTTCGGTGAGGCCCAGCGCATCCAAATGTCAAGGCTGAGGGCCATTAGAGAAAAGTTTGTTCAGCTGAACAATGTAATACGGTGCGGTGGCCTTGAAAGCTTTTGTATAACCTTTACAACGAGGCTTTTATTAAATTTCTATTAGGAAAAGTATTATATTCTATGTCTACATTTGCAATTCTAAAAGGTTTCTGCTAGATCAATGTTCTTGGCTATTTAGCAACCCACAAAATGGCACAGCCTGCAAAGGTTCATTAACACATATGACTGTTTCAATATCATTTCTACCTAAAACGTTCAAACTGAGGAAGCCATTAAAGGTGGACTTTCTGATGTGGTCAGTAAAATACATTTTAAAAACTGTTGCCCTATTGGTGTCCTGTTTCAGTAATTTTCATTCCAGCTGGTTGTGTACTTTCACAGGTTTGACATAACTACAGTGAAGAGCTCAGACCATTTGCAGTTGGTGACTCCATGCTGTGACTGATTGAATTTTGCTATAATTATAGATTCTAGGTCATATTGAAACAATTCTGCCTACACTTTTTTTTGTTTATCAGTTAGAGGTAAACCCCTGAATTTCAATAATCCCTAAGGAAAACAATGGCAGTGGTTTGTGGCTCCGTGAGTTCGGACCCTGTGCTTGTAATCAGAAGGCTGCCAGTTCCGATGCCACAGCTACAGGAGTTCCATCACCTTTACATTCTTAACTCCCAGTAGCTCCGGGGACTGGCTGGCCCTGCTCTCTCACCTTCTTTTATATGTCACTTTGGACATTAGCGTCTGCTGAATGAATGTAAAAAAGCCTTATGTTCATTGGATGGTAAAATTAAAAAAATCTGGCAGATGCAATGCCTGTTAGTCATATTAACAGACATACTGGATGTCTGTTTTATGGCAAGGCAATGTAGGCTTCCATTCAGTGCTATGAAGCTCCACAGTCCTGGGGAATGGGTGTCCATTGCCGAAGGAGGACCATACGATCATACCGTGTTGGGATACACTGGCCGGAACCATTATGGTGTGTTACTGGTAATGCAGTGTGAACATCACAAGTATTTAATAATTAATTCCCCCCGAAATAGGTGATGCAATCAGCCATTCTTGTTGTTTCCACATTTTTTCAGCCTACGCTGATTTATTATATAGCATTTTTTAACATTGTTACTAATGCTAGATGGGATTAAGAAATATCGGAAAACGGTTAGAGAGGAAATCCACACCATAAAAAGTCATCTGGAGGCTGTGACGTGGTCTGGGCAGGCCGTCCACCGGGGAAACAGCTAACCGCTATTGACGTGGTTAAGCGGGTCAGAGAGGATTTGGCAAAGGCACAGTGAGCTATGATGATGGTCTGGCTCAGTGGCACGCGGTTCTGTGAAATATCAGATTTACAGGAAGGCTTGGTGTCAGTTGACTAATGCAAGCCATCTACTCATAACACAAACATAAATCTGGATATAAAAGCCATCAGAAGGAGTGCATAGATAGCAGAAGAGTCTCCCCTAAATACTGTATTTGGTATCTGGGTAACTTATTTTGCTGTCTGACACAATGGCATTATTTAAAAGCATAGATAAAAAAAAAAAACATGAATCTCTGCAGGTCAGCCTTGCCTCATGAGCGAAAACGTAGAGAATTTTTGTACTGTGGTCATAAATGTAAAGTGTTTCCGAATACAGGAGGGTGGAGATCCTGGCCCAGCATGAAACCCAGAGATATATCTCTGGAAAGACTCCTAGCCTTTTCTATTGTCTGCAAGTGACAAAGTATAACAAATCTCTATTGCGAAGAAATATAATATGTACATTTGACCTGCTGAAAAAAACATTAATATTCACAATCTGTAATTTTTAGTGCAGTGCAATGCAATGCAATTTTATTTATATAGCGCATTATCACAACATTACATTGTCTCAATGCGCTTTACATTTTCTCTGCCACATAAAGACCCCCCAGTGAGTAAGCCAAAGGCGACAGTGGCAAGGAAAAACTCCCTAGAAGGAAGAAACCTTGGGAGGAACCAGACCCAAAGGGGGAGCCCCTCCTCCAGGGGCTGGCAGAGGAGTCAATCAAACAAAACAAGATGACAGAACTAAGTGTGGAGTTTTTTCCTTACCCCCTAAAATAACATTTAATAACAATAACTAAGTTTCCAATTTCCTTGTCAGCAGGACCATATGCCTTATTGATTTACTTTTGCAATACTTTTCTCCTGTAACTAATGAGTAACTTTACACAATGGTAGTGTCCTGCTGTTAATTAAAATTATTTTCTGCAAGTTTCCCTTATCTCCTTTTATGGTATGTTTGAGGGTTAGTTTGTTTTATGTAAATGAACAAATTTAGTAGGAAACAAGGATCACTAACTCTGATGTTTGTGGGATTTATAAGATGGATTTCATGCTGCTAGTTATGGTATGACAACATGGAAATAACTGAGTCTTCTGAAGAAAACATATAAATAAAAAAAAATAGTTAAATATTAAAATAAAAATTGCATATCACATAAAATAAGGATTTTTATTTTATTTTTTGGAAACTAGCAAAACATACACTCAATACAAGAAAAAAAGTTAAGCACCCAGATGGATTGGTTGAAATTAAGTGACTCTGAACGTGGTGAAAGGTCATGTGACTGTATCGTGTTGATTATAATATCAGATCAAACGGACAACAGCATGGGCATACAGTTGGCAGCATGGGCATACTGCTGGTCCCATGTCACTAGGGTGTAAAGACTAGTGACAGACCAGGAAAGACCAGGAGTGCTGTCTCAGGAGGGGTAAGACATGCGGATGCAGGATGTCACTGACACCACTTGTCATCAGTCCATGCCTCCCAGTTACGGTACCACTCCAAACGCAGCCACCCTTGTTGTCACTGTGTATATTTACAGAATGTTAGCCAAAATACTATTGAGTTTTCCATGACCTATATTTATTTATTTTTCCCTCACAAAAGTTAATGCATTTTTAGTTTATCTCACGTTTGTCTTGGAAGTTGTTACCATGGTAATGAGTCCTTATCTTGGAAGCCTACTCCTTATCTTGAGGGTAAAATCCTTCTCTGTTGTTAAGATCTGTTTCATATATACTTAGTACTATAATATGCTTGATACAGTACAGAGTACAATACAAAATACCAGTATTCTCATATGGTGTGGCAATTTCTTATTAAAACAACGAGAAGTGCTTGGTATTCTGGAATATCGACTAGTGATGTATCTGAGTCCACATTAATGAAGTATGAGTCAAGACCATAAGAATCCGAATCAAGACCGAGTCCATCGGGGGTCAGCAGCGAGGTTGGACACTGTTTCCCGAATGTGGCCACGCCCCCACACCCGGTTTAGCTGTCTGTCTTTGAGTTTTGGATTTTCTTGTCTGGTTTACTTACCCAGACTAGCCAGTTTCCTCGGTGTGAGGAAATGGCCATGTTATTTTTAAAACATTACCTTTAGTTTACAACCATTCCCAATTGTGTTTGTGTTTGCAGTTTTAATAATAAATTATTTTAAAACAATTCCGTTTTCCCCGCTGTGCCAAAATTGCACTAAACTGAAAACTGAGATTTGTGTCAAACTCTGAATCACACCCCAATTGTCAATGATGTTCAATACTGGCATTCCATGGTATGTTTCTTGTTACTGGATGCTCCTTATGGTTTATGTCCACGTGCACAACACTGAAAAAATATCGAAGCTAATATAAGAAATCCGGGGGGGCGTAAATTATGCTATGGACGCGCATGGACTCAGCAAAATTTTTTGAGGTTTGAGTTTGAGTCAAGACCAAGTAAAAATTCATCTGAGGATGTGTTAAGGCCTAGTCCACTCCTGTGTGGACTCTAGTTCCACAACTGTGATACCAATCTTAATTTATTTCAGGCAGCATTAGCTGTTCATTTCTCGAATGCACAAATGCTGGTGTCATAACCCCGGAGCGGTGCTTCTTAACTGCTTTCAGGCCATGTAATGTAAGGAGTGACAGTTTCTCAAAGTGGAAGAAGGGTTGTTTCGCTCTCGGCTTAAGCCCCCTGCGAATCCCAGCCACGGGTCACTTAGGTAAGTGCTGTAGCTCATTGCTGCTGTTTTCCTAATAATGCCATATGTCTCCATAAATGGGGAGCGGGACACTATGAGTAGCAGCAATTGACTGTCTTCTAAGGTCAATAAACCAAGATGGATCTGGGCCAGGCGATACATGGCAATAATCGTTTCCATTTGTGCTGATGGCTTTGGGCACTTTATTACGATGTGATCTAATAAGCCGCCAAGGGGCGTCGCCGAACCTTTCTGATGCCACCGTACCTCTGACATCGTGCGCCAGCGAAATCATTCTCAAGCCACGCCACCCTGGTGTGGCGAGTCACGGCCCAGCCCAGCGACTCACCACCGTACTAGTTTACAAGTCACACCAGCAAAATCTGCCATAGCAGCAGGGACTTTGAAAGACCATATGGGTATACAGGACCCAGAGGCTTAGCTAGAGAGTATGGGGCCCCCCTGAGAATGACATGTCGCATATTTTTGACATTCCATTTTTGAGATATGGAATGGTCGTGTAAGATGCAAATCTTCCTCCCGCTCAGTTTCTCATATACTCCTTTGTCTTCAAGGCCACTGTAAAGTGCCAGGCCCCTAAATCTGCCAGGGTATCCATGCCCCTACGTTGCTCCTAATAATATCCTCAGAAGTGGTTTCCAGCCCTTTAACCCAATTTTAAAATGTTCCACTAGGTACGGATTTCCATACAAAAAAAAGACACTGATACTTCACCCTCAGTAGAACAGTAAAAAATTCTAGTGTGGCTCCTTCTTTATTTCTAACCAAATTCAATAACACAGAAGTGACTTCTGGCATGCCGTTTCGGTGGATATGATTTATATTCCACTGAGTAGCTATTAATGGATTTTATCCTGTTATAGACAAAATGAACAGTAAGTAAGTAAATCAAAATATGTTCTCAACAGGCCAATGAACAAGAACAAATGCTTATCTGATGAGTACAACAAAGGCTGCAGCTGATAAAGCAATCTGATTCCTCTTTGCTATATCCCCATGTCTGCAGCGAGGGGCTGCCCACGCTTTGTTTGCTGACGACATTGCTTAAATCGACTGCTATCGCGCAGATCACCGGTCAAGCTGTCTGTTTCCATTAACAAATGTGTGCTTTCAGCACGGCCGTTTGCGCGTGCAGCTGAATGGTGGGAGATGGAGTGCCAGTCAGCGGAAGGAAAAGCAGCTCTCATTAAGGCCGGGGAAAGAAACGCCACTCCCGCCTCTTAGGTGTGGGTCAGGCGGCTCTCTTCTCTCAGAACGCCACACCCGCCTCTTAGGTGTGGGCCAGGCGGCTCTCTTCTCTCAGAACGCCACTCCCATCTCTTAGGTGTGGGCCAGGCGGCTCTCTTCTCTCAGCACATCGGCGATAATGACACCATCTGGCTCAGAGTAATCCTACTTTCCATTATCTGTTGTGCAGTTTCTGTCAGCTGACATCCATGCTTCCGAGGATGACATCACGCTCGTTTCCTTAACAGCATTACGACGTCGTTAACTGCTCTCTATCTGAATTAGAACCGGTATCGGCGGGAGACAGCACCAGATGGGTCGTGGTCCTGATCTTGCCTTCTCTATCATATTTTCCTAACGATCAAGCAAAGCGTGGCCACTGTTCAATCTCCCACTTATAGCACCCCCCCCCATCTTCTCAAGTGGCTTCATCTTTTATAAGGGGCACCTCTAATCACAAAAGACTTTAAATAAGGCATTCGACTCACTCAGTTACTCAATTCCGCCCTGCACTGACATGATATGTTAAGGCACCGTCCAGCCCATTGCCGCAGAGCTTGAAGGATCAGCGACAGCAGAGGAAACCAAAACAGACACACATATACACGCAAGGGTGAACAATGTATCACACCTAGTGTGGGCCATGACTCAGCCCCATTAGGAGCACAGCACGCTCTCACGTTGCCACACTCACTCATAGAACAACTTTGGGCTTTGATCCCCAATCTAATTTCAGAAAAACCATATTTCTACCGGATTAGACCAAAAATCAGCTCCTGAACCCCCTGTGATGACAGCAGTGCACGTATTAAAGAACTTTGAAGGTTAAGGACTGTCATAAAAAAACAGCTAGTAAATGAGTTTATATCCTTAGGTATCAGAACATATATACACTCATTGGCTTTATTAGGTACACCTTGCTAATGCCGGATTGGACCCCCTCTTGCCTTCAAAACTGCCTTAATTCATAATGGCATAGATTCTACAAGGTGCTTGGAATATTCCTCAGAGATGTTGCTCCATGTTGACATGAGAGCATCACACAGTTAGTGCAGATTTGTCAGCTGCACCTTCATGATGCAAATCTCCCATTCCACCGCATCCCATACTGTAGGTGCTCTGTTTAATTATGGTAGGATGGATCCATGCTATCAAGCTGTTTTTGCCAAATTCTGACCCTACCATCTGAATGTCGATGCAGAAATTGAGACTCATCTGACCAGGCAAAGTTTTTCCAGGTGGAGGAGCGTCTCTGAGGCTAGGGATTTGTGCCAGGAATTGTTGGTTTCTGGTTTGAATCCCGTGAATGCCAGGAGTGATTATGCTCTATTGGGCCTTTGAGCATTCCCCTTAACCTGCAATTGCTTCATCCTGGGTATGACCTTAACCTACATCCGGCCCTGTAAGCAGGTCCTCCAACTTCAGGGAAAATTTGTGGTTTGGTGGCAGGATTAGCATTCCAGCCACTGGGAAAACTTCACACTGTTCCACTCCATGTACTGAGGTATCACCCACTGCATGGCTGCACCAAGGTTCTCACCCCTGAGGTGTGGTACTGAGGTATCACCCACTGCATGGCTGCACTCAGGTTCTCATCCCTGAGATGGTTTTTCATGCAGTGGTGTGCGGCACTCGGTGTGGTTATCTCCTGCTGTAGTCCATCTTCAAGGCTCAAGGTGTTGTGCATTCAAAGATGCTCTCCTGCATACCTTGGTTGTAACAAGTGGACATTTGAGTTACTGTTGCATTTCTATCAGCTTGACCCAGTCTGCCCAATCTTCTCTGACCTCTGCCATCAACATGAGCAGCATTTTCTCCCCCAGAGAACTGATTTTCTTCTTTCTCAGCCCATTCTCTATAAATCCAGGAGATGGTAGTGTGTGAAAATCCCATTAGATTAACTGTTTCTGAAATACTGATACCAAGCTGTCTGACACTCATAGCCATGTCACATGATCAGAGTCACTTAAACTTTAACCTTTCTTCCCCATTCTGGTGTTTGATGTGATCTCTAGCAATAGTCAGATATGTGGTATAATTAACTCCATATCATAAATGATTCCCTGGTTTTTCTCTCCATGGCAGACCACTCTGAGCAGGAGAGTAAGGTTTCTTATATAGTGTTTGTTTAACTTCTTCCCGAAGCTACCTTGCACTTATGTCTGGTCAAAAAAAGTTTTTTGTTCATGTCTATGAAGTTGAGCAGATTTTTGCCCACAAAACGTTTTATGCAATAATAAATATATCATGAAATCTAACAAGTTGTATTTTAGCCTTCATTTTTAGAAAAAATCCTGATAATATGGACCCTGTTGTCATGGTGAGGCTCTGGTTTGGCCCTCAATGGAAAATAATTGCCCAGGCCTGCCCTATAGGAACACCGGCCTGTTCCACAAGAGTACCAGCCTTCAGCATCTCCATCATAATCCCTATCATTGCCTACTTCCAGAGTATCATTAAGTTCCTGCATCATAGGTGTAAATAGATGCAAGCAAAGGGTCCCTCTATACCACAGTACCATCCTGATGGCCTGGTAAGTCATGTAGTCAATGTTAGTGTAACCAGACAAAAGTGGTTAGATGGACAGGAGAGACTGGTCAGTGTCCATGGAGACCATATCACCTGCTGCGATCGTTCTTCTTCTCCCTTCCTCCTTTGTACAGTGGCACAATCAGACAAACCGAGCGTCTGCGTGTCTGCGAGTGCCCTTGTGTGACTGTGTGACTGTCTCTGTGGGTGACCTAATAGCAGCGACTATCAGCCATCCGTTATCATCAGCTGTGAGGAGCGACCGTGGCCCCGGCTTGGAGACGGAGAAGCGAGCCGATCCTCCAGGCGAGTGTAACACAAGATGCAAAAGGGCGTTGACAGGAAATCTCATTAATCAACAGGAATTGAGAATCAGCTGGTAGCACTCTTTGTCGGGCCTGGAGTGACCAGCAACAGTGGCTGGAACAATATAGTCTTTCTTTAATCTTGCAGGCAGCGAAAATGTGAAAAAGGAATAGGACTCATGTTTGAAGTTGTCAGGGAGGTTACATAAGAACATAAGAACATAAGAACTATACAAACGAAAGGAGGCCATTTAGCCCATCAAGCTCGTGTGGGGAGAACTTAACTAATAGCTTAGAGTTGTTAAAATCTTATCTAGCTCTGATTTAAAGGAACCTAAGGATTCAGCTTGCACTATGTTATCAGGAAGACTATTCCATACTCTAACTACCCTCTGTGTAAAGAAGTGCTTCCTCAGGGGATGCTCATGGTTTAGTAGCCTGATCCTTTCATGGGAGCCCACCGAAAGATAATATTGTTGCGAAAGTTTCCGGGTGTTACCAATGAACTGTGCTGGTGTCATGAGCGACAGATATCTGCCAGTACTAGCTTAGCAACGTGTCACACCAGTGCTGTCATTTTGTTTTGCTAAATATTTCATTTATGCCTTGGTCCAAGTCATTCAAAGCTAGCAGTTGAGCCAGTGTGCTGTCCAAAGTAGCTCTCTCTCAGACACATGTGCAGCATTCTCTGGCTTGTGCCTTTTGTACATTTTTACAGTTTTTGGAGCCCCGGTGGATGGTGAAAAGCACAACGGATGCATTGTAAGCAGTTGAATTTTTATAGCTTCTCCAGTCCTATTCAGAGGAACTCTGGGAATGTGTCTGGGAACATTTCATCAGGATGAAAAACCAGGTGAAAATATCACTAATTGCGTTCCTCCAAATTCAAATAGAGGGATATTTGAATTACATCTATTACGGAAAAAAGATTTTATGCTCATAAAAAGCTCCTTACCATACACACAACCAGAAAAAAATTAAGATGAATACATTTCAGAAAATGTAAAAAATGCTTGTTCATCCTGACACTGCTTTAGCAATTTTCCTATTATGATTTTGGCATAAGAGCAATTCTTTAGGATCGATTTTCACTAATGTCCTCCATGCTACATTTAATGTTGGACGTGGTGGATGGCTGTCTATTTTGGGAGCTTACAGGTCTCTCTATGCCAGTCTTTGAAAAACTTATTATAGTTATTATAATAAGTATTATAGTTATAGTTATTATAGTATATTATAGTTGTCTCAGGTATGAAATGATTCATTTCACTTTGCTTAATTTTACTTTTGGCGTAAACTCAAGCAAATCACTTACCACTGCTAGCACTACTTGGATTTAAGTTGCACAATATCATAAACTACGTTTATTATATGCTTATTATATGCTGTGTTTTATGTACAGTACATATGCTTTTATTTGCCTTTGATGTGAAGCATTCAAGCATTACATACGTGTGACATCACTGTAAGCAGTCTAAGCCGTGTTCTCCAAACACAAAAAGAGGAGTTTATGGGAGATGAAGTTGTAACGTCATGATTATATTTGTTATTGGCTGCTTAGCGCACTGCTAAACGAAACAGCATGTGAAGGGAGACTGGACTGTGGAAAATCTGGGGTGAAGCAGGAGTCATCCTGCCTGAGGTATGAACCTGAAATATCTATTGTCACATGTTCGGAAGAACAGTGAAATTCTTATGCCACCCAGACTAGGGAGGGCACAGGTGCATAGGAGGACAAGAGGACAAACATCCATCCATTCATCCATCCATCCATTTTCTATACCGGCTTGTTCTATACAGCGTTGTTGCGGTCCTGGGCATAATAGAACAACCAGCAGTGCAATAAGAGATAAAACAGTTCAATAAAAGTACAATAAGTAAACAATAAATAAGTAACAATAGGATGCTACGGGGAACAGCTGCACTCCCAAGTGGCACAGCTAATCAAGTGTAAAACTCAGGAAACCAGGCAGGTCTGGTCCTCTAATGGGAGTCTTACTACAGACCCAGAGCATCTTTCACATACAAAACTCATATGAGTTTATCAGTCAGAGGCATCTGATTGATCACTTTGGAGTCTCTTTGTGCACGTGCTTCGAAACACGTCCAGCCGGAGTATGTCATGTACATTACCGCAGATGAATGGATCGCAAGCCACATTTATGTGTGACAAGAAAAATGAGCACTCGTTTTGTGGACCTGGAAGCCTCGGCAGATGAGGGTAATGGTCCTGGAGGGTGTTGATAAGAGGGTTACTCAACAGAAAAGCTGGCTGCCTTTTTATCGGCCCTCTGAAGGTCTTCGGATGAGTAATGTTAGAAGCACAAACTGAAATGGAGAGAGAAAGAATGACTGACACACTGACATTAGGTGCTTCATTTAGGCCTCATTAGAGGACAAGGGCCTTAAAGCAACAGATGGTATTCTGTTTGGATCCTAATGAGGCCACAGTCTGCGCAAACACTGATCAGGGCCTTCACCAGCCCGGCTGAATGAGTGCATTCATAAGGTAGGCCGTGCCTCAACTATTCAAAACCTGCTTCGTGATCGAACATGAGTTTTGTACTTTTGAAAAAATGGCATGTGTTACATGACAACATTATTGTACTTTGCTATACTTTTATAAAAGCCAAGACAAAACGTGAGGACGTTTGCCATTACAACTTTTTTGTAGCTATTCAGATCCATTGGGCAAGCTTTATACTGACTCACATAGGAAAATCCAAATCAGGCCTATTGAGCCGGAAGGGTAGTTAACCAATCGCAGAGCTAGGTGGCTATTCCTTTATTTGTCTTGCTGTGTAACAGGGCTTTCTAGCCTGGGGTCTATGATCCGCTTGAAGCTAGAACAGCAGCCCCCCCCACACAGACACACACACACACACACACATCCATGCACCTTACCTCTATGGCCCATAGTTATCTATATGATTTGTGGTAAGTGGTTCCCAACTCTTGTGTGTTTTCACTTGGAGGTCCCTGGGTTAAGAAAGGCTAAAATCGCCTGTCTGTAGTAATCTGTAAGCTTTGCGAAGCCATTCAGTTCTTAGCCTTGGATCGATGACCCTCCTGAGGCATAGTGTCATAATTGCTGCGGCCACTGTCACTGAAGAAGCTAGCTGCCAAGGGATGAAGGCGAGTGACTGACGCCCGGCTTGTTTACAATGTCGACCACCTCCTCCGAGATGCATTACAAATGTTGAAATATTCAGCCGTACTCTTTAATTGGTGTTCAGGCGTACTTGTTAATCGATCGAGTCTGTATTAGTGTCATTTTGCACGAGTGTCTATCTTTCTGTGTATGTGAGAGTGTAATCAATTACCTGGGTTCTGTTTAATTAAAGTGTATATTTATCAAATGAACTGGTGCTAAAAATAGTATATGACCCGGCCTGTGTTTGGCAACGTTTTCCATTTATAAGGCCTGGGGGTTTGTCAAAGTGCTTGAGGCCTCACCAAGCCAGGAAGATAGAATGTAAAAAATTTCTTTGCTTCCAAACATCACTCCATTTTATTTAAATTCACAATTAATTTATGTGCTTTAGTCTTCATTCCATCCCAAGCTGTAAGTAAACAGTCTGGTGTAAAATGAATGTGTAAAATTTCACTTGTACATGCTAAATCATCTTTAATTGTTTTTCATATTATATGTTATACCGAGGCACGTCCAGAAAGACAACGTATTCGTATGTTTAACATACTTCACCAATAAAGATTCTGATTTTGATTCTATGTTCATTTTTTCCTGCAGGTTATAATGCCATTGAATGTTTGTTTGAAATTTCATTCCCACGGTATAAGATTCAGTCACGTCATAGCTATTTGTCACACGCATTGTGGGGCAGGACTGAACTTCACTTTCTTATTAAAGGTTGATGCAGATGGCTCAGTGGCTTGCACTACTGCCTCATGCCACTAGGGTTTGGGGTTTGAAACACATAATGTGTGTGACTGGCATCCCACCCGGGGTGAAGCACAGCTTCAGGGCTCTCATAAGCCTGTACTGAAAAGGGCCTGAAGGATGGATGTACGTGGATGGATGGATGGAGTTCCAGTTCTCTCTCTGTCTATGAAAAGAACATTTGTAATGCGAACAGGCGAGAATGTGTTTGAAGCAGTGGAGGTTCTAGGGCATTGGTTCTGTTGGGGGGGGCAGATTCATTGGACTTTAACTCCCTCCAAGTATTACTTAGACTATATTACCAGCATTAAGAAGCAAAAGACAATGTTGAAACCTGATAAGTTATGTATGCAGTGCATTGCAGTTACATTTTACAATTTTTGCAAATACTTAGCTGATTTCTTGATTAGACTGTCTTGCTTCTACAAGTGTGATTATTCTTTTCTGTCATTAACGTTTTAGCTTTTCACCGACTGAAGCGACTGGCCCACCCGGCACAGTTATTGGGACCATCAAGAAAATGTTTGTGTTTTGCCTGTTCCCAGCACACAACATATATAAATGCGAATAATAATAACAGTAAAAATAATAATAAGACCTTTATTTCAGATCAAGTTAGCACATGTATTTAGGGGGGGCACAGGAAGGGGGGGCATGTTTTCCACCCCCTCAAGAAACACCTCTGATTTGAAGTATATATCCCATATTTATTGTTCTCATTGATGAACATGTGTATGTGTATGGAAAGTGTATTTGATAGAGATCCAAGGAAGGTTCAGGTGTTTTCAGAGGTCTGACTGGGCCAGGGCTTTCTGATCATGTGCCCTTTCGATGGTTCAGGACTAAGCTAGAGTAGTGCTCGTTGGCCCATTAGGTGACACCAGTGGCCCCCTAGGGTGCCACTGCCTGATGGGGCACTGTCTTAGCAAACAGCTGCCTTCACTTTGTCTCGCATTGAGCCAGAGGCTGGTAGATGAATGGTCCTAAGGCCTCTCTGTGACTTCTGGAAACTTCTGCATAACAGCAAGGCTGAATGGTCTGGCACATTGATCTGACAGGAGCATCAGTGGGTAACACTGAGATCAAAAGATCGGTGTGGGTGAGCCTCTATCTGTCTGTGTGTCTGTCTGTCCACCTGTGTGCGTGTACGTGCATCTATTTATACTCGTTTTCCGTTTCTTTAGGGTAGTCAATAACCATGACCCCATGTCAGCTCTTTGAAGGCTGGGGTCTTTATAAATCTGTAAATGCATGCCATGCAGTGCACAGAAATGACAAAGTGGCAATTCTGTCTAAAGCAAACACTACTGCCATTGAATCGGTGACATGTTTGAGGAGGAATAGGATGCTAGACGTGTGGAAATAGAACACGAAGACACCGAATATTCCAGAATATGCCCTTTAAAGAGCTCAAGTGACATGTGAAATATACTAAAACCAAATATTCACTTCAAGCGAGGCATTTAAATTCTGCAACAATTACAAGTCAGTGGGTCAAAAAGCCTTGAGACATTCTTGCAAACGCAGCCCTGGAGTGGTTATGCACCGAGGAACCGGAATAACCAAGAAAAAGTGAGAGAAAGGGAACAAAAGTTTCCGTAAATGACGGCGTGGCATCGTGAGGACCTTCGCACGAGCTTCACAGAGACCTCTCCAGATGCCCATTTCTCATTCGCAATGGTGAATTAACAGACGCATTTCACCAGCCCCCACAGACTACATGTGCCCTGCAGTGCTTTTCTCTGTACTAATCTGTCAATTTTGTTTTCATAAGACTTTGAAGGCCGAGACGGTACTCTTGAAATTTTCTTGATCACGAAAAGGGAATCGGCCATATGGAGATTAGTGGGAAAAAAAGAAAATAACTTTAATGAAATAGACACATTTTGCAAAAGTAAATTAAAGCAATTCTAACCTTAAGATAACTCCTGATTATAGTTTTCTTTAAAAAACACTCTGAAAGCTGCATTGTAACTACAACTCACAGGGCCTCAGCTTCCATGGATATGGTAATTATATGTAGCTTAAGAAGTACTTATCGCGCGTTCCTTTACTCTCGAAAATCGGAGCTCGGCGCGCGGAGTGACATCACATCCGCTAAAAAAACGAGGAAAACCCAGTGTCATACATTCCATTTGCCAAACTCGGATTCAAGATGGAAGCCTCCAAGAAAGTGGCTCTTGCGCTCGCTCTTTCGGAGTACGAACGGCTCCAAGCG
>JAODKM010000118.1:8461151-8481160 GCA_026780845.1 Petrocephalus sullivani | reverse complement strand
AATAGCTTAAATCACCTTTCTTTCCCATTCTGACATTCAGTTTGGAGTTCAGGAGATTGTCTTGACCAGGACCACACTCCTAAATGCATTGAAGCAACTGCCATATGATTGGTTGATTAGATCATTGCATTAATGAGAAATTGAACAGGTGTTCCTAATAATCCTTTAGGTGAGTGTATATGCAGTACATATGCTATATGGACAAAAGTATTGGAGCACACCTCTTAATCTTTGAATTCAGATGTTTCATTCAGACCCATGGCCATAAGTGTATATTTGTGAAAAAATTCATCATTCTGAAGAGCTCAGTGAATTCAAGTGTGGTACCATCATAGGATCCCAAGACTGAAAAAAGTCAGTTTGTGAGATTTCTTCCCTACTAGATATGACACAGTCAACTGTAAGTGGTATTATTACAACGTGGAAGCGTTTAGGAACAACAGAAACTCAGCCATTAAGTGGCAGACCACATAAAGTAACAGAGCAGGGT
Source organism: Petrocephalus sullivani (assembly GCA_026780845.1). NCBI lineage: Eukaryota > Metazoa > Chordata > Actinopteri > Osteoglossiformes > Mormyridae > Petrocephalus > Petrocephalus sullivani. The sequence goes on along the minus strand of JAODKM010000118.1, from coordinate 8,480,670 downwards.
CACCAAGTGCTGAGGCGCATAGAGTGTAAAAGTTGCCAACACTCTGTTGACTCAATATCTGTCAATAAGTTCCAAACTTCCTTTGGCATTAACCCCAGCACAAGAACTGTCCACCGGGAGCTTCTTGGAATGGGCTTTCATGGCCAAGCAGCTGCATGCAAGCCTCACATTACCGAGCACAATGCCAAGCATCGGAATGAATGGTGTAAAGCACGCCGCCACTGGACTCTGGAGCTGTCGAAATATGTTTTGTGGAGTGAAGAATCATGCTTCTCTGTCTGGCAGTCTGATGGACGAGTCTGGGTTCAGCGGATGCCAGGAGAACGTTACCTGCCTGACTGCATTGCGTCAGCTGTAAAGTGTGCTGGAGGAGGAATAATGGTATGGGGTTATTTTTCAGGGGGTGGGTTATGTCCCTTAGTTCCAGTGAAGGGAACTTTTAAGTTTGGATGAATCGGCAAAAATTCTCACAGACACATTCCAAAATCTTGTGGAAAGCCTTCCCAGAAGAGTAGCAGCTGTTATTGCTGTAAAAGGTGGACCAGCTGCATATTTATGCCTAGAGATATAGAATGGGATGTGATAACGGTTCCTGTAGGTGTAAAGGTGCCATAGCCAGGTGTCCCAATGTTCCATATAGTGTGTGTGCGTGTGTTTGCAATTATTACATTGTGGGGACCAGAAAAAAAACGTTTTACCTTGTGGGGAGCATTCAGTTAACGTTTATAAAAATCTGTGAATGCAATCAAAAAAAGAATAATGCCAAAAGTCTTGTTGGGGCTGGGCAGGTGATAAATTCCCATAGAAATGAAAGGAGTCCCCATATTTAAATGAATGCATAGAGTGTGTGTGTGTGCGCGTGTTGGGGGGGGGGGGGCTTATGTATTTATTATATTATACCAAATGTCTCCACAATATGATTAAAGCCTGTAATTTTGAGAATATGGGGACCACTTTTTCAATCAACTCAAACTCAGTTTTACAAAAATCTGTGACTGATCTAAAAATGTCAAAAGTCTTGCATTTTTTTTTAGCTACTTATGGCGTGTGTGTGTGCGTGTGTGCATGTGTGTGTGCATGTGTGCAGAAATTCGGAGGAATCTCTACAACCCTGACCTCAGAATTAAAGATGGCCGCACTCTTCATCAAAGTGAATTTGTTGCGCTCATGCTGTGTGCTGATTGGTCAGTCTCCTATGATCATGCATGTGTGATTAATGTTAATGTGAATCAGCTGGATGAGTCTTTTAATCAAAGAAACAAACCCGTTAAAGCGCTAGAGGAACTGAACTGTTTAGCCAAACAAAGGAGCCTTTTGGTTTTAAAGTGGTTAGTAGAACCCGAAGTAGCTCAAAGTGTCCTTTCTAGCATGGATTAGGTGGTAACCCTAATTAGCACTCATGTCTTATTTGCTCATTAAATTGGCCGTACACAGTACTGTCCAATCTGTTGACATGTTGCTACGCTGTTTGCATGCGCAAAATACCATATTGCGATGGCTAACACTGAAGCTGGCTAGAGCTGGTGTTGCTAAATGGCTTTCTGACTTGCTGTACCGGAAAGCGGTTAGCTTGAGCGTGATGTCATTCCCAGCTACAACTTCCGACCTCCAAGCTAAATGGAGCACAGCATTAGTCACCTTAGCGAGAGCTAATCTAATCTATTTTCGAGTGATGAGAGGCGTCACCACGTGCATAGCTGACTGGGGAAAACAGGAAAGAAAGGTTCAAGAAATACACTATTTAATTGAGCTCAAAGAATTAACTTTCTTGAATACCATAGTTTTTCCATTGTCTCCTTGATGATAAACCTTCGACTGAGAGGACAGCTGTAGTGTGAGCCTGAATTTTGAACTTTAGCACTGAACAAGGTAGCCCCAATAGAACATAAGCAAAAACCCAGTATCAGAGGATCATGGGTTCCAACAAATAGATGATAGGTCAAGCAGGTGTTCTAATATAAAACTGGTCCTCCTTTCTAGACCCATTTTAAGACAAAACTAATGATGAAATTATTCCAAGGGATCAGAAACCCCTGTTCTTTTATTACTCTGAGGATGCAGTCTACTTAAGGCAACATCATACCTGTGTAATGCACTACTGATGTAATGCTAAAATGTAGCTGATGAAAATTCCTGATAAAAATCCCGCTGCTTCATCACCTTCCAAAGAAGACCCAACAAAGTCTGCCGCCATTAGCTGATAATAAGAAAGAATTTGTCCTAGAGGATACACAATAAATAAAAACATAAAGGTATAATACAATATATAAAAATCAATTACTGGTTGTTGAGGGACCATGATAATAGCAAAGATGTGATTTTAAAGGAGGCAAGAATGAAAATCGTTAAAGCATGTATATAAAAGCACAAGAAATATCGACGTAATTTTTTTACAGAATACACAATACCATCCTCTTTCCAAAGATTTGGAAAAAAAAAGCTTTATTTGTTGTTTCTCAGGGCACCTCATTAAATAAACAAAATACAGAATTAGCTACTTGTGGACACGCACTGCTGAGTCCTTGCTAATTGTGGCCCAGCCCTTGATCACTGGCCTGGAAAGTAATGCCTGCTGGAAAATTTTTGTCCAATTATATTTGTTAACCATCTCCATTTAGAAAATGCATTACGCACCCTAATGATGGGGAATAATAGCAAGAGACAGGCGCGTCTCCAGAGCTGTTATGTAAACCGAAAATTGTTTCGAGCAGAAATCCATTAATCATGCAACAATAACCTGTGTTTGGAGGGAGGGTTCACGTTTGTCGTTACAAAAAGAAACAGTACAACTTTGTTAATTGCAGAAGACTACCAATTGACTGATAATATGGCTTGCGTGATTAAGTTTTTGTGAATTCGACTTAGTAAACAAGGTATCCTAAAAAATATTCATTTAACTTAAAACTCATGATCAGAAGGTCACTGGTTCAAATCCCGTTGTTGGCAGAGTAATTTCACTGATGGTCACCTGAGGAAAATCCTTAACCCCCAAAAGGGCCTGGTGCTCAATTAGTTCTATTGACAGATTTTTTTTAATTTATTTTAGCTTCACCCTGCAATATTACAAATTGTTCATGTAATGTCCCCCCTGCTACTAGTACAGAACCCCTTTTAGAAGGTTATTTCCACAGAATTTCCAATGCAAATGCTTACCATAACAAGATTGAAATGCACCTCTAAAAACAAATTTTAAGAAATATGATTGTCGGTTTAATTTGTACACACAATCAGCATTCAGTATAATTTAAAGTCGAAATTCACCATGCACATATTGGTCAGTGACTGTGTTAGGTGTTACAGCAACAATTAGACAAATAATATAGATTTATAATATGCCGACACTCACTGGGATAAGAATGACCAACTTACTAATAACTCATACTTATGAATGGACTGCCTTAAAGCCTATTATAGTAAAAATTCAAGTTAAATACTAACCACTGCATACTGGGAACACCCCACAAAACGTGCCGCTTTGGAGGCGTTCTGACCAGATAAAAATCTGGCCCCTGTCAAAGTCGTGCAGATCCTTACACTTGCCAATTTCTCCTGCTTCTAACACACCAACTTCAAGAACTGACTGTTCACTTGCCTAATATATATTGGCACCACTGACAGGTGCCATTGTGAGGAGATAATCAGCATTATTCCCTTCACCTGTCAGTGGAGTATATTGTTATGGCTGATCAGTGTGTGTACGTGCGTGTATACCCTGTGCTGTGATCTTCCGGGACGCGGCTTCAGCAAGGTGTCACCATGTCAGCAGCAGACCCTATGAAGCCACATAACAATAAGCAACAATTTATTTCAAGTTTTTATCCTACAAATAGATCAGTAAGACAGATTGTCAAGCTGGCAGTACGTTGGAGGCTGAGTGACTCACGTTTGTCTTGTGTTTCAAGGCCATGCTGTCCAAACCATATTAATCTGTATAGATTGCTGAACAGACAATATATTTCACATGGGATATAAATGAAGTAAGTCTGCTTCAATAAGTCGCCCACAATGAGCCTTTACACATTCCTGTCATCGTGTTCAGCACCAAGGTCCATTTCTGTTTCCAAGCACTGATCATAGGCTCGACGTACACAGCAGTAAAATCATCATACTGCATAAAGCCTTTCCCAGCTCTCCGCTGCAGTCAGATCCCGGAACAATATGCTTTACTGGCAGGCTGATTAATAGCGAGTGCAGAGGGCTCCAGAACACATTTCTAATCTCGGACGACGCTCTAAAAACAATCTAACAGAAGGAAGGTTAAAAGGATAAAGCACCTAAAAATCAAGCGCAAGCATGGATTGTTATTACATTTACTTATTTTAGCAGACACTTTTGTCCAAAGTGATATCTGATAGAGAAAGCAGGATCAGCTAGTCCTCTGTGCAGGTAGGGGTTAATGGCCTGGCTCGACCACCAGCGGTGAAACCATTCTGGAAAGCACAGGATGTGATCCAGTGCCATTCCAATCACAGGCAGATATAGATGCCTCCTGAATGAGGTGACAGAGCTCATCTAGTTGTTTTAGATACAATACAGTTCAGTTGTATTTGTATAGAGCATTTTCAAAACATGAAAACATTTATATTATCTCTGCCCAAAGCCCTCAGTGAGCAAACCAGAGGCGACCGTGGCAAGGAGAAGCTCCCTGGAAGGAAGAAACCTTGAGAAGAACCCAAGCCAAAGGGGGAGCCCATCCTCCTGGGGCCGGCAGAGGAGGTCAAATGAACAGGATGGCAAAGTCCTAAGTTACACAGACGAAATTTCGAGATTTGAGTCTCGATGCAGGGGGGCAGGCAGGTGATGGCATGCAGGTGCTTGTGCTGCTTTGGATGGCAGGATGAACAGTGGTACAGCAGCTGGGAAGGATGGGGGGACATCACAGGGACAAAGGTGGGCAAGCCGGAAGGACATCACAGGTAGTAGATGCATGGCAGGCAGCGGGGTAGGCAGAATGTCTTGATATTTTTGTCTCTCCAGGCAGCACACCTCAGGAGGGGTAGGAGAAATAAAAAGTGCGTTGGCCAAAGCAGGAAATACTAGAGGCAGTGCAAACAGTTAGGTGAGTGCAATATGTATGATCCAGCAGATATGACTATTGGCAGCATAAGTAGGAGGGAGAGGAAAGTGGGAACACAGGCATGGGGAGTCCCTGAATGTCTGCACTCCAATTCCACAAGTGTGTGTGAATCTAGAGTGACAGCACTGACTGTTCAGTTTATCCAAAGCCAATGGCTCTGATCCCCACCCAGCTCTGCACCTCACACTGTTGACCTAACTGGGAGTGAGTGGTTAGCTAGAGCTTGAACTAGAGTCCCTATAAACTAGGCAAAATAACTGTCTTTTTATTCTAGACTTGAATATTGAGCATTAGCCTGAATTTTGCACATCTGCTGGAAGACTATTCCACAGCTGCGGCGCTCTGTAAGAGAATGCTCTGCAGCCTGCTGTAGTTCTTTCTACACTAAGAACTAATAGATATTCTGCTCTTTGAGATCAAAGCAGGAGAGGAGGGTTGTAAGAGACCAGTAGATCTCTAAGGTGTTCTGGTGCAAGGCCATTCGGTGCTTTACAAATAAATAGCAGCACTTTGTAGGTAATACGAGACTTAACTGGAAGCCAGTGAGCAGAGTTTTTGTAAGAACTCTGGCTGCTGCATTTCATACCAGACGATCTATGAGAATCCCATGATTGTCTTGAGTTCCTGTCTCGGAGAGGCCCTTGGCAGGAATTCCAGAGAAGCTTTGGGGTCGACATGCAGACAGAAGCCGTCATCTCACTTGCCATGGGGAGACCGGTGTGAGGAATATCTTTCTCTTACTGCATTATGATATTTTGTTCCTTGTTCCTAATCACATCATATTGCAGTACGACCACTGCCCCACCCCCCACCCCCCCCTTGGATGGTGTAAGAGGACCTGGGGGTGACTACCATCATGGCAGCCCACATACACTCCTCCCTGTATCACTTAACGCAGTAGTCTGAAGCATATCACCTTCATTACAGGCTTAGTGAGAAGGCAGCTAGCCAGGGAAATGAGTTTCGAAATGGCGCCTAATCAGTTTCCACCACCAAGCATCAGGCTCCCAGGGAGAACATCATCTGAGCCCAGCCGTACAGTTGAGTATATCGATTTACCTGCCCCTGGTCCTGGAAGTTCTGTGACACCCTGCCTGAGCAGGTGTACCTGTCACCTTAACCACCAACCCCATTGCAGGGGGACAGTAAGATGAACCTTAACCAGTGGACTAGTGATGAGCGTTGGGAAACAAAAGATTTTATGTTAACATTAGCTGCTGCAGTGCACACCACAAGCCTGGACATTCCCGGGACTACAGAGCGTGCAGTTTTATAGGAGTATCACATACCCTGAGCTGCCTGGCACAGGCCCTAAGCCTCCTGCCACAGGTTACAACTTTTCTCAGTTTTTCTCAACAATGTTTGACCAATGAAATCATATACTTGAATAATTGTGTATGTGTTTTCTGATGGTTTAAACCAGTTTCAATAGTATATCAGTCTGATTTTCATATATTTTTTTTTTATAATTTTTCTATTTCTCTCAATCTCACTGATTTAAATAAAGGTAAACAATTGTGTTTTTTTCCTTTCATCCTTAGGAGGGACAATGAATGAATGAATGAACATTTACATTTTCAAGACACTTTACAGAACCAATGGTGAGCCTTTTCAGCCACCACCACTGTGTAGCCCCCACCTGGATAATGGGACGGCAGCCATTCTGTGTCAGTTTGCTCACTACACAGTAGCTAAGGTGGTGAAGGGGCAGGAGAGGATTGACCAATTAGATACAGGGGATGAGTAGGAGGCCAGATCTGATAGGGCCATAGTGGCCAATATTAGCTAGGGCAACGGGGTACCATGCCTACTCACTTGAAAGATGCCCAGGGATCTTTTATGATCTCAGAGAGTCAGGACCTTGGTTTTATAAACAAACTATCCAAATAAACCATCCAAAGTAAATGCTTTAATTAAAGTCAGTTTTGTGCTAAAAACAAATTTCTTTCATCAGTTTTAATGTTAATTTTCATTAGACATTAATTTCTCCTTAATTTCAGTCTCATGTTATTACATTTTGACATTTCGCTAACTGTGCTGCTGCCAAAACTTCTGCTAGAAATAAGACGCATGTAAGAAGCAATCTGTGGATAACTTGATATTTTACTGCATTTTTACAATGACATTACAAATGAATAAGCAACAGTGTTACATGTTATATTACAAAACGTTCAAGTACTATTTAACCACATCATATGCACTAAATCCTATGTTGAATCCTAAAATCATAAAAACAATTTTGATCACATTTTTACATTTATTTTGTATTGTTTTGGCAAAACAACATGATGACAGATGAACATACTGCACCTTTAAGATTGTGATCATGGACGCATATGATAGCCAATGTACATAGTGGCTTATTCGGGGCTCCCCCTCATTCTGACTCAGCTCCTGGTGACATGCCACTCATTTTTTGAGAAAGTGGGGTTAATCTGTCCCTGGAGTATTTGGGTATTTAGGGCCTTGCTCAGGGGCCAAATAATGAGATCACTCTGCTAACCTTGGGATTTGAACTGACGACCTTCCGATCACAGGCAAGCTATCCTCACCAGCCGAGAGACACACCACCCCTGTTTTAGGTAAGAGGTTTCTCAATCCCAGTAGGGTTTCCCTAGATGGACACCAGACAGGGTAGGAGACTCATTCATTCCCCATGATTAGCAGTGAGTCACCAGCATTATGCGAGGCTGTGCTATCCACTGAATGGCAGGTCCTCTCTCTCTGTGCTCCTTCCCTCTATGTCGTCCTAAAGGTCTTGGATGCATAATTCCTTCAACATGACACATTTAATGACAAACAGATGCAATGCTGTCACTAGGAGAGGATGGTATTCCTCCCCCAGAGCCATTCCCACAGCGTTATGGGATTAGATTCCCATTCAATATTCTGAATATGTTGAATCTAATTTTTCTCCTCGCTAAAATCATTAATTTTACCTATACAATGATAAATTCTGCCCAGGACCATCACAGAAGCAATAAATGCCAGGGTGGGCGGTGTCCTTGAATTTCAGGATTTTTTTTTATGTAAAATTGTATTTTTTGAGTGAGCATTCACAACTGAGGAAGCCTTGATGCCCTAGACGTACATCTGTTTGCACACACAACAGATGCACAGAAGCGAGAGCAAAGCTTAGGATTTGTCCATACAGTGGACCAGTAGCATTTTCCCGTCAAGCAGATTTTGTGCCACCTTGAAATGCAAACACGAGTTTGGCATGCCGGGGAAAACAATTGATGTTTTGCAGTGCGCAGTAGCAGACACCGTGCCATGTGGACATGCAGTGCACAAGAGGCAAGGCTTTTCAGTGTCATGAAGAGGACGTAACAGAATGAGAAGCAAAACCATCATTTCATTACGGAAGTCTGTAGAGGACATGCATCAACTTTTTTTTTCTTTTCGTTATCTAGAGATCGCAACTTATTTTTCTCGTGATCTAGACATAACCAAAGTCATTTTCTCAAGATCACAACTCATTTTTCTCGTGATCTTGACATAACCAAAGTAGTTTTCTCAAGATCACGACTTATTTCTCCATGGTTACCAGATGATGTTTGAAAGATGTCGGCTTACCAGGCAAATGGTAAGAGATATACAGGTAACCCTGGATCCCACTGGAGTGCAGGAGAGGAGAGAAAGAAGATTACAGAGATGATATTACAGTGTGCCTGGCCCTAAATACTTATTGTTTGCATTGTAAAGTGTCATTATGTGTGAGAAAGGCGGTACATTAATAAAGAATATTATTATTAGTAGTATTATGGCATATGGATTTTTACAATAAATTGAAGCCCAACCACATAGCACATTGACTCTTTTTACCAAGACAAAAAAACACGCAGAAACTCCTGACTGTTGGGCTTGGATGGGCAGGAAAAGTCAGCGAGCTCGGTATGTTTACCAGACAGCATTTTGAGAAACCCCCTCCCCTAAGATCACTGGGTCGGTTTATGCACCGGTGAACAGAAAAGTTGAGCAGAAACACCACGTCCCAGGGGATTCTCTCTATTATGGGTCAGTCTGTTCACCTATCAACCTGCCTCACTCTTGGCCCCACAGTAAACAGGGTATCAGGGGCGAGTCACTGACCACCACGCTCCCTTCGTAACCCTCCATGCATCTATTACCGGCCTCATGCCGGCCTCATGCTGTGTGCCCGTGCGTGTTTCATTGCCTGGTAACCCTTATTAGCCATAAACAAATATGGATCAGGTGCCATTATTTGATAGCTTGGTTTTCTCAGGGATTTGGACAAATTCAGTTTTAAGGGTCTGGCCTATTGACTTTGCTCTTCTCCATTGGGAGAATTGCAAAACAGGAAAGGTCATTGTGGCCTGTCCATCCATTTTCCAACCGGCTGATGCGTATAGGAAAAAAAAAATGGAATCAATATTGAAAATACTCCATCACACATTGCTCAGAATCAGCCCTACTAAACAAAAGGTTGAAACATTCCACACGAACAGTTCAGTTATCTGTAATTTCCTTCCGATCAATAAAGTTTTCTTATCTATCTTGTAGTCTTTTTATCTCACGTTTCTCTGAAATAAACAGTTCTCATCTTTCTTCTTAAGCTGTGTAAGAACCTTTATCCTTAACCAACCCTTGATCTAACGACAAGTTGACATGTCATTGACTAACCCTAACCCTAACCCTAACCCTGTTAGAGGCCCTGGAAGGGAATTCATGGATTTTTGTCCATAATTCTTGGTATTATTAAGTCAACTTCACAATGTCCAGTCCAGCTAATCACCAAAACATAGGGATTGGATCAAATAGATTCAGCATCTGCAACATTTCCATTTGGTTTAAGGCCGTTACACACTAATGGTGCTTTCCCACTGCCACCAAGAACCAAGGCATACCCCAGCCATAAATTATGTGAACCGTACCCAACCCCTACTCATGCTGACATTGCCCTGCTAACTAGTAGGGCCGAAAGAGTGATCAAACTGAGCTGGTTCCATAACCACCATCTGATTGGTCAAAATGGCAAGAAAGAGCCTGTGTTTTGCATTGATAAGCATGGATTAGTACTATCGCACATCGTGATGTATTGATGCATTCCCGATAACTTGTAACTTGAAAAAGTGCTATAGAATGGCTGAGTGAGCTGGATTCATAATGCCAGTTACTGCTATGTCCGCTAGCATGTGAAGCTAACATAACACAGCATATTCTCGCAGTCACATAGTAAATCATGATGTACACCCTGTGAACAGTAAAGAAGCATCTCTTCAGCTTTACGCATCTTTGGTATTACGTCACTGTTACTCTCCAAATCTGGCAACACCTTTACCAAACCTGGAAAACACAGGTACAGCCTGGCTTTTGTATGCCAGTGGAGAAGCGCCATAAAATATCCAACCATCCATTCTCCAAACACCTCTCCTGGTCAGTGTTCAGCAGAGACGCTTTCCAGTGAATGTAATTGTGCAATTGTGTGTGGCTGTGAGGGCTACTGCCCAGGCGGTCTGGCGGCTCTCGGGCTCCTCATGCCAGTCACATTCTGTGTGTATATCTCATTAAATTTTAAGCGAAAAGTGTTTCCTGTCGTTTTGTACTTAAATGAACAGTTCTCTCTTTCTCTTGCTTCCTCCCTCCCCTTTCTTCATGTCACTATGCCAGAGGTGTTTGTCTTGCTAAATATACCATTCAGATGCTCATTTGCAAAATCTGTATACAGGAGCCTGTATTGTCATTGAATCACTGGGCTAGACTTCCTAGTCTGTCCCTACATGAATAAAGCCTCCGTGATTATGGAGCAGGACTTATTGAGCATGGACATCTATTATGCATTTTTATAGATGATCTGGGCAAAAAAAAAGCCAGGAATAGCAAATCTGATGGGTTTATCGATTAGCTGTTACTGGAGTGGAAACAGCTGTCCAGAATTGTTGTTTATATCCTTCCAGCGTTGGGACTCGCTTTCTAAAAAACTCACCAGAAGGCTGAGGGGAAAGTATAATATCTGTGGAACCCAGTGTCACTTTTCCGCAATTTTCTGAGGAATCGAGCAGCTCGAGACTGCCTGCCCTACCTATCCTGTCGCTGCACCTTTGCCCCTGGAGTATTTTTTGAGGAGGTAAGGACCAAACAGAAGTCACGCCCTCCCCCAGAGGCCCACTTTTGCCCCCCTAGGACGGACATGTTTAAGCAGCCACAGGGTGACCTTATTTGCAGAGAGTTGACATTTGTGGGTTTAAACAGTCACCTTGTAACATCGCACTCCCGGGTCTTTGTCAGACAGCTAGGCTGGTCAGCAGGGCGGCTTTTCAGAGGACATTACAAATGACCAGCGATGTGGAGACAGGGTGAGTGGGAAGACAAATGAGGGAAAAAATACCCACATGCCTCAAGGTTTTAAGGGGATGGTCTGGCATAAAATTTCCAGCGGGAAGTCCTAATGATAATTCCTTCCCTCTCTGTAAAATATAAAGCTCATTCAGTTTTATGAGTGATAAATTGCGATTTGAAGGATCTTGTTGTGCTTTACAATGTTAGCGGCTATGAAGGTATTTTTCACACGATTTCTTAGAAGCCTGTCTCCCATCATTTGCAATAATGAAGATGTAACAGTCACTGTAGAATTAAAAATAGCCAAACTTGGGGGGGGGGGGTTGAGGAATTGCCCTCATCTCACTGCCTGAAGCAGGAGTTCCTGACATCCATCATTAGGAACAGAGGCAGCAGTGGCTGCATCCTAAGTTTTTGGTGACCAGGTTATTTATAGGCAGCAAATGCTGTCAATGGGGACGTCTTCCTGTGGCATATGGAAAAGACAACACCCCCCCACCCCTCCCATTGTAGCAAAGTGCTGGACCCATCCCCAGTGAACAATGTACAATTTGTTATCTCACCTGGATGGGAACATCCTCAGGATTCCTGGTGCTTCTTTGTAGAGTCTGGCAGTTTAACGGTTTAAGCCCACAGTATCAGCCGCTAAGGGGCCCCGAGCACTTGATTAATGGGAAATGCAAAGGCCCCATTCAGCAGTATGGAGAATATCAGAATAGTCCTGCAAAGGCAATATAAACTCTCTGTGGGTAATGAATGCCTGTAGTTAAATGTTGTTTGAGCCAGTGTACATGGTGGGATATGCCTGAGGCTTAGAGTGAGGGGTGGACAGGGCTAGTAGGCCCCAAAGACATCCGGGCTTTGTTTATGCTGAGGTATGTATATTTGTACAATCCTGTATAACTTCTTCATCGCACAATGGAACATTTGGGGGTTTCTGAAATGCCTGACACTGTGGCTGCATTGATGTAATTATGTGACTTTTACACCTTACTCAGGAAAGTAATTTTTGCGCTATTTAAATATTTTCATGTTGTTCTGTTCTATTTCATTTTATTCTGTTCAGTTTATTTAATACTACTGTGGTCAGTCTTATAGTGATCACGGTTATAGTGATCAACCATTATATGGATCAAAAAATTTGGGACAGAATCATTTGTGTAGATATACTATTTAAATAATTTGCTTACAGTAATCAAGTAGTCCATTTTCAGTGTTCATTGTGTTTTTCTTTATACACAACAACATATGGAAAAAATGTTAACTAAGGTAATTCTTTCTTTTTTTTTTACTTTAATAAGCCTAGTTTGCCTTGCAATAGCTTCTGGCAAGCTACCTGAGGCTAATGCTGCTTGCACAAAATACATGACAGGAAAAAGAAAATAATTTTCCCTCAGTGACAAATATAGACTCTTCAAAGCTTCTGACAAATTGCCAAAAACGAGCCACTGTGATGCAGCAGAAAAACTAAAATAAGCTATATTTTATGTACGGCACTGTACTGCATTACAGCATACTTGAATTATACACAGTTTAATTTGTACAGTACTGTAATCCTTTGAAACAGCTGTACAGTATTTTGAAATAGTTAATAAAATAATAAATAGTTCATAAATAGTGATGCTGTCAATTTTATTATTTTCTATTCATGTAATTAATATACAAATGTTAATTATATTGTTATCTGCTGGAGACAAAAAGAAAAAAAATCAGTTATAATGATCGTCCGCTTATAGTGATCACTATAAGAGGTTTCCACTATATTGCTATGTGTGATGTTTACACTAAGAAAGCCTACTTGACTTTGATTAACCTACCCTATATCCAAAAACTCCTGTCCCATTTTTATGAAGTTATCATTCCTGAAACACTTCAGTCCCACCCACCTTACTGGTTTTCCTTTGAAGACCAATAAGACAGGCAGACACACTGCGGTCAATGCAACAATGCCACTGATTAACCAATGACATTCAAAAATTATTGTTATCTTTTTTTGGGGATCCCAGACAGGACCATAGAGAATTTACAGCTGATGCTAAATGTGTTGCTTAAATTTATCCTAACCCAGTGTCACTATGGAGTGATGACCAAACTCAAAAAACAAAACACAGACACAAATAATACAGAAGACCATGTCCATTTGTGCCTCCACATGCATTTTTGATTTGATTTTTGCCATACAACTAAAGCCCTGAAGTAAGGGGGCGTGAAAATGTCACGACACACGGGAGATCAGGTCCACTGCCATCTTTTTTTCAGCTACATTATACAAACATATGCTATGCAAGATCATGCACACCAAACTCCACCTGGTTCTTCATTTGACGCTGCTGCCATATTACCTTTTAACTATTAGCTGCCTCTTACTCTTTGGGGCGAAACACCGGATGTCAGAATATTGGAATATACTGGGTCATATTTGAGCTGAGAAACAACAGGACAGTTGTCACTTGGATGACAACAGCAAGGATGTGCTCGGCCCGATGGGAAAAGCCTTCTGTGTCTTTATATGCAAAATCTGCGTCCAAGGTCTTTGTAATTTGCAGACCTTTTCGGCTTTCTTTAATCTATAATCTCCTTACAAACTATTTAATTCATTTAAGTCTTCAAATCAGTTAAACCGCGTTATACAATACATAAAATAATTAAATTATTGTTTTTTTATTAGATTTGTATGCAGACTAATCTTTTTATAACCGGTATATCTCTGTGGTTGATACTGAGAATCAATGCAAAATTCTGTTCTTTACAATAACACAGCAACATGAAATTAATGCTTAGCAGCTTAGTTTGAATCCTCAGATGGTGACAGAAGAGTCAAAACTGAATAAGACAATTATGTGTCATTCTTGGGAGATTAGATATATTTGCAGATGGGATAGGCCTATGTGCAGTGATTTGTATTCAGAACTGTCTTTTCTATTCTGTTCCTTTTGGACTTATACGGAAACGGATTGACAAATAACCTTGACTGGGACAGTTGGAAATGTATTATTCATGCGGTGCTTGTTGATGTGTGGAGGTTTAACGGTGACGTGCTCTTAAATTCTGGTTGTTTCTGCTGCTGGACTCCAAGCTTATTCTACAGGGGTGTCTGTGCATCCAGCCTGTCTGTTACAGTCAGCTTCCAAGTCTGTAGTGATAGACTGTCATCTTAAATTCTCAGAAGGGACACTGTTGTTATCCTTATTCTCAGACAAGGACATGACAGACACTTTAAAGAAAGCAGTCCTGCATTTGGGGGAGTTTACATCAGCTAGAAAATGATTCATTTATACACTTAATGTATGCCAATTCAGGATATGAAGTAGGACATCACCCGTTTTTCAAGGAAATGTAAAAAAAGTATTTTAAAACCATATGGTTTCCTTGGATCTTCTATCTGAAAAGCGCATTGCCTAGAACTGAAGCAATTTGCAGAAATACAGGTAGATTGGAATAATTTAATTTTCGCTTATCCCATCTCACACACACACATATAGAGGTGAGAGTGAAGTTTGGTGTCTAAGCTCAGGGTTGGCCGTCCATTCATCCAGCACCCCTGGTACATTTCTCGGGGGGGTTAAAGGCCTTGCTCAATTCAATGACAGAACTACAGAATAGATACTTGTAACTTGGGGGGGCTGCCTGCATTCTGCCAGCATCAGATTTGAACCAGCCACCTATGAATTATATAAACACAGAAGGCTAACCTACTGAGCCACCCACTGCCCCCAAGATGCTCACACACACAATTTATTGATAAGACAGATAGGCTGCGGCAAGTTCATTAACATGCAATGTTGTATTTCATATTTGCGACTGTAGTGGCAAACAGTCTTCTTGGCATCAGTTATTTACATAAGCGTTCACAGGATTTTTCCCGTTTGTTATCTGCAACATCAGTCTATCCACAAGCTCACAAAAACAAACATCCATTGTGAGCAGTTCATCATTTTCAGGAAGTCACATTAACATTTAGCATTTGTCTTGATTAATGTACTACAATCAGAGCAGGAAATGATTGGAGTACATTAATCAAGACATTTCTTAAATTAATCAGTGCCGTAAGACGACGTCATTATGTCAGAATGGGATCGAGTTAGCTGGGTTCCATTTTTTCTTGACTTTTTATGAAACGTATGATTGGAGTGTAACATTTCGATAATCAGTCCATTAGGCTCCAAGTCCCTGCAGCATGTAACTTAAGAGTAAAACAGCATGATTCTTCTCTTCTGTTTTACTTGTTTTGTATGAATTTAATTCTCCTTCCATTTCCCACAAGCATCAAGAAAGTTCCAAAGATCATTTATTGTATGTCCACCTTAAACTCAGGGGGCGAATGTCATGCGACCCCCCAGCAAACCTGGGCATTTTAAGATTTTTTTTTGTCATTGTGAAAGTGGTTTACACAAATACAACAAGTGCATGTCAGGACACGAATGAGACGGAACAGCAGGCAACATGTGAAGAAACTGCGATAAAAACGTACTGTAATTCTAATTTCTTTTTCATATGTACAAAACGAAGATAGGAGATGCTTGCGAATATAACTTTACCGCTTTATTTTTATGTTTTCTTTTTCCTTCATTGATGCATGCTGTAATGAAAAGCAGGATAAACACCCCCTCCACCAAAAAAAAACCTTCTATAAACACAAATGTGTCCAAAAACACTAGTGATTGTATCAGAGATAAGTGCTGATATCCTGGAAGCAGTATCCATTTGAAAAGGGACATTTCTGAGGCCTGGCAAGAAATGGACTTTATCATGCTCTGTCACTTGGCATCCAGCTCTTTTGAACGTCACACTTCGGCTTTCGGAACGGCAAGGTCAAGCGAGCGCGAATTCACAAAGCATTCCGCAGCCTTCGATGAAACGCTTAATGAGCGCCCGCTCGGGACGTGGCACTAAAAAGGCCGCCGGAGAATGGGGGCCGATAGCGGTTGCGCATTTTCTCTCCCCTTTGACTTGAAGGGTGCCAGACATTCAAAGCCCAATTCGCAACAATGTCATGCCACAGTTGACAATCTCATCACGTTTGATTCCTTTTGCCAGGGAATATTTTGGGCTTTGCGCTTTTGGTCTGATCTCAAAAGGGCAACGAAGTGTATGTTCAAGCGAGGCGATCAGGTAGTTTCAAAACGGCATTAGAATTCTATTTCCCTTCGTGAATATGAAATCCCTTTAGATTCAATAAACCACAAAAAAATCATAAGCAAAAACACAGAGGATCAGTCATAGAAATGGGAAATCTGGCTTTTCTCCTGGGTAATCTTTCTGGTAAATTAAAAGGCGATCCCAGACTAAATGTCCACTGCCTTAAGGAATGCAATTTCCAGGAAACACAGCAGAAGATAAGGATGAATGTTAACTTGCATGCTGACGGAGGTATTTCATAAGCCAGTCTGATTTCAGTGTGAGTCAGTAACTTGACATGTAAACGAGGTTCTCTAGCTGGAGAAGGACACCTCAGTCATAAGAACAATAACCACAGCAAAGAGAACCTTTCTGTCACAAGCGTCTCACCACCTGTGTTAATAGTTATATTTGAATGTGCTGTAAACCTGCATCTTCCATGACAAGTAATTGGAACGCCTCAGATGGGATGCCAGTTGTCAGGAGAGTACAATCACACAAGCACACACAAATTAATCAGAGTACCCAGGGGAAATGCACACACATGCAGAACACACAAACTCCACTGACACAGAACCATGGGCGAGGCTCGGATCCCAAACTCTGCAGGTGTGAGGTGAAAGTGCCATCTGTTTAATTAGTGTAATTATTTTAATAATTAGATCTAACTTCTGCCCATCACCTTGGACTTATTCCAGCTGACTTTTCATGAATGAAAAGAGAAATTTCTTGATTCGATTTTTTAGGAAAATATAAAAGGGGCACCTATGCAATTTTTAACATGAATAAATTAACTTTAATTGCTTATCAGTTATGGGAATATGGATTGTACTGCAAGAACATGGAACTTCAGTTCATACCATATTATATAACACACACGTGATAACTACTGATGCACCTGAGCTGTACTGTTTGAATGATAATGTGTAAACCACATAAGTTCTGAAAACCTTGTATTTCAGTTAAGCTTTCATGGACCATTAGATGTAAACTATTGTCCTTATGGCTGACGGGCTGCATCAGATCTGATTGAGTGTCAGGGTCTTATTATTATTATTATTAATAATAATAATAATAATAATAATGCAAATATGAAAACATCTTCTTGCACAAAATGCATCAGTGGCTCAACAGAGAGGGGAGGGGCACAACTGACAAACATCCGTTAGGCCTGTTTCTAGGAAACCATTTCTGGTCATTCATTTACTTTTGTTCCTGTGCCAATTCCAAAAGAATATACCCTTCTAGTAATGTAATGAAGTTATTTCCTCAAGTTTACTTCACGGTGGAAATTAGTGTGTCGCATGTTGAATGCATGTTTTGAGTGGTGGTAAACATCAGCGCTGCCAACATGTTAAACACTGCCCATGGTCATTTATCACCTGACTGTATTTGCCCAATTTAATAGCTCTGCAAACATCATAAAAGTTCCATGCAGTACAGGTCTACAATTCAACATTGTGAAGTGCTAGGGATCAGATACTCAACAGAAGAATATTACTTTATTCATAACTAATCATGTCCTTTGATACCGCTGACCAACACATATCCCCTGTTGGCACCATTTCCAAAAACCAACATACAGAAGAAATTTATAAAGAGAGTGTGAAATGAGAAAGGTGCAGCAGGTTAGGATCTAACTGGAGGTCCTGTGAGGGCTATGGGTCTGGGCTTACAGCAGTTAGGATGGCATTTTAAAAACCTTTGTAAATCTGTGGAATCAGTCTGAGTGAGACACAAGCAAGATCAATAAGCAATTTGGTATATAATTAAATAAGTATAGTGAGTGTAATTTAATCTTTCCCCAGCCTATTGGCCTCAGGAGACTAAGATCCAGACTTCAGTTCTCCAACATGAAAGGTCTATAGATGGTCTGAACTTATACTTCGAAATATATTTACATCAAAGCAGGAAACGCAGAAACAAAAAAAAAAGTTTGTTCAGCTTTAAATGTTCTTTGTAAACATAATAGAACCTTGGATGTGAGTTTGCTTTTCTTCTGCAGGTTCTTGCTCAGTAGATGAGATCATAGATGAGATCATTGACTTGACCTATTTTGGTCATTGCACGGATAACGCTCCGGTGACCCTCCGGTAATGTACAGGTCTGCAAGCTGATGGTCACAGGCTGCAAAGAAGGATTATAGCAGCGAAGAGCCAGTGACCTGGAAGCCAAGGCTGTGCCAGAGCTGCATGCATAACACCACTGCATTTTCACAAGCTAGTAGGTGGCATTTCCTTTATTTCTGAATCCCATTCTTCTGCACACACCCATCCAATCCCGCTCTTCCATCCCATCCCCATTCATGCAGTTTCATAGGTGAAGATAACCTCAGAAGGGGAGGCTTCCTTCAGACACCAACTAGAGTGTACCTAACATCGGCAGGAGGGCTCATCTGCTGCACAAAGAATCCAGAAAACTATGTTCAAGGAGCCCTTGAAGATGTAGTTTATTGCCAATCTGGGTCAAAAGGGGGATTTCCAGGCGAAGATTAATGTATTCTTCCTGAGTAACCCTCCAGGGAGGAAGTGCACTTTCTGAAGTATGATTTCTCTCAGCACAATTCTCTAGACTGTGATGGAAGCCGCGTCTTTTTCATTAGGAGGTGTTACTTTACCAGTGTTGTCAACCCCAGATTTGTGTATGGCTCAGCGAGTTAAGCCCCTGTACCTGAGAGGTCACTGGTTTGAGTCCCATCCAGAGTAGATTAGTCACATCACTGTTGTGCAAGACCCATAACCCCCTGAAAACTGCTTCAAATGTGCTAGATAAGTGTCTCATTGTGCTCCATTCTCACCTGATAAGTGAAAATTAAATAATTCCTAGGTACCTGTACTCATACTTGTACAAATGGCAACAAGGCATCATTCTATTCAAAGGTAACTACAGCTCTGGAAGAAATTAAGACACACTCTATATAAAAAAGAAACTGCATTGTTGAATTGAAGTTTAATCCTGGTTCTGTTGGCAGAAGGCTAAGCTGAGCGGCAGGCTGCTTCCTGACTCAGAGTTTCTAAGACAGCA
>JAODKM010000118.1:8446703-8460914 GCA_026780845.1 Petrocephalus sullivani | reverse complement strand
CATCGGCAGTGAGAATACGCGCATTAATGGCACAGTGGTTCCTGTCTGGCAGCGGTACCTGCACCCATATGGCCGTGGGCATCGGCAGTGAGAATACGCGCATTAATGGCACAGTGGTTCCTGTCTGGCAGCGGTACCTGCACCCATATGGCCGTGAGTATCGACTCCCTCTTCCTCTTTATGGAGCAGATCTCCATAGTGGCTTCTGTCTCCTTTCTCATTTATGCTGACACACTTGATAAAGAGTGATTTATCACAGTTACCCCCATATCTACTGTATAGAGCTACAGAGTTTCATACTATATTGCTACCACATTATGATTTATGGAGTAATGTACCTACATGGGTCAGGGATTCAAACACTATAATTGAATTTATGGTTAAAGCCTCTATCTTTATTCGCTCCCACAGTTAAAGGCACCCCAAGGTGGACAGATGCTGGCTACGTTTCCCACAGGGTTCTGCATTATCCCTCTTCTTATTAAGCTTCCATTACTTGGTTCATCAGGGCTCTTCCAAATTGCACTTGATTCATAATAAAATATTAACAAGAAATTATCTTTTTGTTTTCCCAGTTTCCCTGTCTTGGACTTTTAGACCATTAATATGATATAGACATTTTTATTCACTGACCTCAAGTTATTAACATCTATATTTGTGATTTATGAATGCAGTTTTCCAAAAGTTTTACTAAGACTTACACACAAACTTCTGAGTCTTTTCTCCTGCTGTGCGTTCAGATTTACCAGTTTTTCAGAATGGCCATCCACTTAATTTTTCCAAACACTTTTTTGTCAAATTCTCTTCGAATTGATGATGCCCATGAATGGTTCTTTAATGAGGTGTTTCTGACAGAACTTGTGATTTTTCAGAGATAAGAGAAAAATAACAAAACAGATACGTTTTATAACTTGCATGGCACACTTCATCCCAAAAAAAATACAGGCAGATAACTAATCCTCGAGTCCAGTGTCGACTGGAATGAATCAATCGGTCTGAGTTCCATTGCTTGAGATGCGGGCAGAATAAATGTCTTTGATTTGTAACCTGAAGGTTTGTAGTTTCCTCACCTCACACTTATTTGCCTCAGAAATGACAGT
Source organism: Petrocephalus sullivani (assembly GCA_026780845.1). NCBI lineage: Eukaryota > Metazoa > Chordata > Actinopteri > Osteoglossiformes > Mormyridae > Petrocephalus > Petrocephalus sullivani. Next base: position 8,459,814 of record JAODKM010000118.1, on the reverse strand, counting down.
CGCATATATTCAAGGTTGAGCAGAGCTGCCATCCCTATACAAGGTCTGGACTGTAGGTTTGAACTTCAAAGGCTCGGGTGTTTAAATATTGTATGACGTGTTCTTCTGGTTTGCTTTGCACTGGGAAAAACACTCCAGTCTGCTAGAACCTAGGGCGCTTTAATAAAAAAAAAAGCCTACAGTATAATCTTTGTATAAACCTGGTGTTCTCTGCACTCTTACTAAATAAATTTGGGGTGGCTTATTTTAACTCCATGTACCTTCCAGAACGGAATCCACAGTGGATCCCAGGGTATCATCCAAGGCCCCACTCACCCCAGATATCACCTGTTGCCCTCCCACGACCCAGCAAGTGCTACAGCTAATGCTGCTTTCCAGAGGTCTGAATCATAAAGCAGGATTACTTGTTTAGCCGAATAACTTCTTCGATTTAAGGTACCCAGGTCTAAATATAAGTGAACAAAGATAAAATTAATTTAAACTGGGGTACCTTAAATTCGACAAGTTATCCAGCTTATCATGAAACCCTACCTTGTGATACAGCCCCGGGACTGTTGTTTACAAGTGACACTTTCTTTACACACTTATAAACTTTATACACTGTCACCCAGCCTTGTGTTATTTATTGTTTACCGTTTATCTCAAGATCACAACTTCATGTGATTTCAACAAGTTATCTTCCAATCTTAACTTTTATTTTTTGTTATATTCATGTGATGACGCAGACAACTGCTGTAACTGCCTGCTTCACTGTGTGCACCACAGCATCAGCACACAGGACTCTGCTATCGAGTAATCTCCTTCTTTGAACCCAATAATGAAGGTTAATCCATCTTACTCAAAATGTAGTGTTTCTGTCCATTACTTCCGTTAACTGCCTAGTCAAGATCTAGTTATTAGTAATCATTACCTACCAGTCTGTAATTATGCCCTCTTGATTACGGAAGAGTTATAATTCTTGAACAGCTCAATATTATCTCATCGTAATGTTCCCTCTTATTGGAAAATTAATTCAATGCTGTGATTTAGTCATTCTCAATCTTCTCAAGTGACAAACACTTATACGACTATTGCATAGCGCTCACGGACTTACTGCTATTTCTGCTTGTGATAGTTGTTATAATGAAAATAAAATCAGATGCATTGGTATATGATGATGATCTATAGCCACTAAGCTGCTAAACACGTCACAACATTACAGGTGAAAATAAGTTGTGATTTTGAGATAACAAAAGTTAGCTTCAAGAGAACAACTTTACCTGGAAATCACAACAAGGAAATTAACTCGTCCAACTTTATCTCAATATAATAAGAAAATTAACTTATCTCGAGATCACAAGTTGTGATCTCACGTGAACAATAAGAAAAAAATAATGATGATGCGTCTCCTCTCTGGACTTTCATAGTTGCTTTTGAGACTGAAACCCATATTTTTTCATCCAGACACCTAGTTCCTTAACAATCCTACCATCTGGTTTTTATCCCATAAAAATGGAGAAACGTGTGAAAAACATATTCACCTCTGTTCTGACTCAAAGTGTCCAGATTATATTCCATCCATACTTCACTGTGGTAGGAACCTTAATTCAGACAGTCCTGCACCTAAACAGTACCTATTTCAGGACATGTCCTACAGAGCTTCTTGGGTATTCAATATCTCGTGGACAAGGGCTAAGAATAACAACTGATATGATGTGAAGAAGAAGCATGGTGTAGTACTCACGATTTGTGGCCACAGAGGATGATCTACGTTGCTCTCATGTCTCCTAGCTACTCTGAAATTCCTCCCTTGATAAGGGTCTATTGTTAGAACAGGAGCCCGGTAACAAATGCCAGAGATATGTCATTAAAAAACAAACCATCACACCAATTAAAACCAGGAGATACTGTTTTCATAACAGCATTCCTTCTATTCTGACCTGTCCAGCCAGACTGATTAACCATTATGGTCAGACCTTAGCTCTGTCATATTGTAACATGAGCATCTAAAGACATTCTGACTGTAAATGGTGCTCTGTTCCCTTTTTTTCTGAGAATTACTTATTTTTAAAGGGAGAAAACATACAGGCAATGTCACACCATTATGCTTCATTTTCCAGGAGTGCTTACAGTAATCAAAAGATCCCTGGCAAGGACTCGCACATGCCATGCAGTCATCTCCTGCGTTACTGGAGCGTGTAGTGGCCTTACCTTCAAGTTCTTGGATTTCCGAGAGACCAAGAAAGAATATGTGTGCATTGTGCTCTGGGCCGGGGGGCGGGGTGTGGCTCGGCGGATTAGGATGCTGCGTCTGTGATCGGAACATCACGGGTCCAAATCCCAACCTCAATCAAAAGATTTCACCATTGGTCCCCTGAGCAGGGCCTTAGCCCCCAGTTGCTCTAGGGAATGTCTGACTTCTGAAGTTTCTGAATAAATGGTATAACAGTGAGCCAGCAGAAAAAAACTTTGCCTCACTCTTAATCCTGCCCTATAATCATCCCTGCAGGCAGTGGGAGGTTAACTGTCTGCTTGCCATGGCTTTGCTGCTCGCTGTAGCTCAGGTCTCTGCTGTTAGGGTGTTACTCTCCTAAAGTCATTCCTTATCTACAGGTCAGCCTAATGATGACGCAGTTCCAGTGCATTCCATTTGCAATGATCAGAAATAAGAATAATGGACTGGAAGACTGTGGGGGGGGGGGGGTATGCCACAGTGAGGTGATTCTATTCAATCACTGGTGACTAACCGGCTGACACGACCAGTCTGTCACCAGCCCCCAACCGCATGTGTGACATTGTCACCTCAGCCAGAACTGACATCCGTTTCATCTCCCACACCCCACGCCCCCCCGTTGAAACCGAAACAGCTGTTCCTAGTTACTCTGGACCCCCACCATTTTTTCAAAGCCTGTCCCCAAACAAAGTCTTTGTGTTGATCCTCCCAAACCTGAGTCACGTAGATCTGGTCACCAACATCTCAAACGGACCAAACCAACTGGAATGAGCCATTTAAAAAAAAAAAATGCACCAGAAGATGCTGTACTCCACTCTGCCACTCATGGACCTCAGCCATTCATTTGGTCACTTTTGGTGTGAAAGGGCCTCAACCAGCTTCCATATATAGACCTGCAGACTCAGATCATCACCATGTTTCAGGTTTCATGTTTCATAGTATGTGATATTGTACCGTACCAGCTACATAGGTTATTCAAAGTAAAAAGTGCCTTCTTTGTAAACAAGAAATGTAAATCATAGTAGATTGTCAGGCATAACTGTCTTTGCGTAATTCTATATTTCCCAGCCAGCTTCTTGCTCATCTTGTTACTAATACTTGGGGGACTCACTATGCCTGCTGGCTGAAATCTGCCAGTCCGGGAAATGCTGGCTGACAGTATCACAGGTACATAACATCTTGTAAAGCAGAGGTCCCCAAGTCCCAGCCCCCGACATGTTTTTAATTCAGTTTCAAATCTGGCTGCAGATTGATCTTTCGTTTTGCACACACATTGTAACGTCATTCCCCTAATCAGCACCGGCAAGTTTCACGGCTGGCACCACCCCCTGACCCAGATTATTGACATTACATTATTTTTATTTTCTCTCGTTTCTCTTTTGGCTCATAAAAATAGCTCAAGTGGCCCCCTTGGGAGATGACCTCCCAGCCAGTGGCTCCAGGATATTTAAGATTTGAGAGCCCTGCCTTAAAGCTTCCTCTTGAATGGGGAATACAGTCTCCTCTTTATAAAGCTTTCCAAAACATCACAGGCTATTTTAGTCACCTCAGTGGTGAAGTTCTCACTGGGAGAGCATCGCAGCCCGGTGACAGTCGTGAGGCAGCTGGCCTCGGCGAAGCTGTATAAGATAATTTTCTCAGAACATTTTCACTTTCCCCAGAAAAATTTGCAAACAATCCATCCGTCCCTCATCCAGTACAGGTTCTCAGACAGCATGTTGGGTCACAACATTAGGCGACGTAGAGTTGACACCTCCCCTGCCACCCCAACGGGCCTTACTGCTGAAATCCTTTTAAAACATTTGCAAATCGACAGTATAAGAAATAAGACTACGCTGTATACATTTTATCCTATTTTCTAAAACATACTGTATATGTACACAAAAATATATATATAAATTTAATATCAGTGCTACAGGAACGCTTATGGATGTACCATGAATGCATTAAGAAGGAGCACCAAATGTTCTATGTAAGAAAAATGAATGCATTATGAAGTGCAGGTAATGTAAAGCGTTACCAAAAAAATTATTTCTGAAGACATTGAATGAGCACAGGTTTAGGAGTGCTGACAAACAGCAATGACCAAACAGGGGAACTCAAAATTTGTGAGCACTTAGATACAGGACTAATGAAGAGGCAAACCAGAGGCAACTGTGAATGGTTAATGTGAGGGCAGAAATGGGAGACCAGACAAATGAACAATTGGCGTGGCTTGTTTAAAGCTACACCAGAGAGGAGACAGGAAGATCAGGCAGGTGGAGGGGGCTGGGCATGACAGTGAGCTTAAACCTTCAAGGAGAAAGATGGTCACTGGTTTAAACCTTTACACAATTATAGTGGAAATTGCTTATAGTGATCAACTGGTTGGTTATAGTGATCAGCAATTATATGGATCAAAAAGCTGGGGACAGGACAAGTAGTCCACTTATAGTGTCCATTTTAGGTCTTTTAATACATGGAATATTTATAGAAAAATTTTTAACTGTGGTAATTCTTTTTTTTTTTTTTTTACTTTACTTTGATATCCATATTTTGCCTTGTGTTAACCTGTCTGCTTTTGGCAAGTTACCTGAGGTTAATGCTGTGTGCTCAGAAAACATGACAGGAAAAAGACAATCATTTTCTCTCAGTGACAAATACAGGCTCATCAGAGCTCATGAAAAACTGCCAGAAAGGAGCCAACAAGATGCAGTACAGAAACTACAATGAGCTATATTTTATGTACAGTATTGTGCTGTTGTAGTACTTATGTACAGTACAGTGCTGTCAAATATACTGTGCTAGTATATTTGAATTATACACAATTCAGTCATTGTATTTTGTACCTTATGGTAATTGTTTGAAACAATTGTACTGTATTTAAAAAGAGTCAATAAAATTCAGTAAATAGCGATGCTGTCAGTTTTACTACCTTACACTCATGGAATAAATATACAAATATGACAAAAGTGACATAAAGAAGAAGAAAAAAATCTGTTATAATGATCATCCACTTATAGTGATTAATTTAACCCAGACAGACATGATCACTATAAGTGGTTTCCACTGTATCTTCTTCCACATTTTATACCCATAAGTACAACCTACCATAGCAAGAATATGGTAAAAGTCTTTTTAAAGCAAAAAACTATGGATATGAATTCCACTTATACACAAACCACTGAAACACTGACAAAGCAAAATACTGTGTTCATTGAAAGGGGTTTATAAAGAGAATGCTAAATTACAAGTATGACAGATATCATGTTTCTAGCTTGACTAACAATAGGTGCTGCACAGATACATGATACAGTTTTACACCAGCCTTCAGATTGCATAGAATATTCTGGCAAAGGTAACGTCAAGCACCATTAGGCAAGCCTCTCCGCGGTGTTTGATTCTTTCTTATTTGTCATTCAGTTGCTTTCTGGGAATAATTTCTTAATGCAAGGGTGTAACTATAAATTCAATTGGTTGTGTAATGAACATGCCACCGATTCGCAGACTGCCCAGCCCCGGGGATTGTTTACACATGCAGTTTCGGTTGACGATTCTCTTGTCAGCTTTTCATACTGCTGCCAAAACTCACTATTCACACGTTCTCTAGTCAACCAGCTGCATGAATTCCTCATCAAGTGGAGTTCCTCCAGGGTTTTCAAACACATTCCAGCAACTCATCCACTTTCCAAATAATGGCGTTGTACTGCATCTGGTGTATCTTCTGCTAATTCTGTGGGTATATACTGCAAATGTACTGCCAGTATAAAAACAATGTAAATGTACTCCAACAGTAAATTTTCATATGTAAATACTTATTCATGCATTTGACACTTAAACTACCTCCTGCCAATTTACATCTAATTGCATAGTCTTTATGGTTATGATTATTGTTTAAAGTTTAAGGTTTTGTGTCTTTAGACTTATTTCACTGCACATAGTACTGAGTATAACTAAGTTACAAATAAAACTTTAATTTGACTTCGATTTCATACATCGCCATGCAGGACCATGACACATTGCAGTCAAGTCAAGTTTATTTGTATAGGACATTTTCATACTCAAAGGTCATTCAAATTGCTTTACAGGAAAATCAGATAAGAAATAAAATGAAATAAGTAAAAATAATATCGTAATATTATAGTGGGCTGGCCTCACTTCCCCAAGGTTTGGGGGTTAGGGTTAGGGTTAGCTTTGTGTGTGTGTATTTTATACCTTCTCCCATGTTCACATTGGTTTTCTCCCAGATTCCAAAAACAGTGCACTGGTTTCCAGTCCAGAGTGTGCCTGTGATTTCTGGAATGGGCTCCTCACTCACCATGACCCTCTGCTGGGTAAGTGCTCATGAACAATAGATGGATGGACACCGAATTAGAAGCAGAATGCCATAACATACAGTCTGCAGTATTCATTTTGCTATTATAACAAGTCATATATCATGAGTTAAAATGCATTCTTAGCAAAACATCCATACAAACATGAGAAAATTTCCCTCCCTAAATACAGCTGTAGAACCCATATTAAAATGTTAATGATTCAGAGATGAAGGCAGCGAGCTCTTGGTTTAAGTACACCTGTTGGTAGGATAAGCAGTGATGCATGATGAGTGAAAAGGTCAAACAGGTGCCGCACACAATGGACTAACAAACTAGCAGCACCGCTAATGGAGCAGAGATGGATGGAATGTGAAGTAGGAGTGAGAAGGAGGCCAAAACACCCCCCCCCAAAGCTGTATGCAGGTGAAACAAATAGCAGCAGCGCCCTCAACAGGACCCACAGCTGTTCTGATGATGTCATTTCGACAAGTAAAAGGCAGAGCCCCAGGGGCCACGGGAATGAAGATGACCAACCATAAAAAGGTTCTGTCAAGGTACCAGACAGCTCTTGTGGCAGCAAAAGGAACCGCCGGGGGTCTTGATGTTGTGACTGGGGGGGGGGGGGCAATCAGGCTGCTTCTAGCTGAATGCCAGCCGAAGATGTGCAACCGAAAATATAAAAAATCTATCCATCTCTCTTCTAACCACTTATTCTGGTCAGAAACATCGGGGGGGCTTATCCCAGGAAGCACAGGGCTGGGGTACATTCTGAACAGGGTGTAGTAAAGACAAGGGTATCATATATCAACCTCCACTGCCAATATAGAAGATCACTGCAACTCCTAAACTGCTTGGATAGACACAAAGCGACCAAATCGAGTATGTACCAGGGCTGCCAACAAGTGCAGGGGGCTGGGGGGTTAGCAGAGAGATCTCAACAGCAAGAGACAGAAATACGACCAGACAGGGAGCAATTATTAATAAAGGGCTCAGCCTGATAGACCTTAACGTCAGCACAGCAGGGCCTTGCGCCGCACAGAAAATTGATGACTGTTATCATTCGAACCATTCAAATTACGTTATGGCTGCATGTAAGACCAGCGAATAAATTTATGTGCAGAGGAGATGAAGGTGGCATGGACCACATCCCATCAGCCGACCTTTTAAACTTGGTTGCAAGAGAAGAACTCCTGTTTTAGGCATAAACAGATTTATGTGCCATTCCAACAACCCAAAAAGAAGGTCTATAATTTTATTTAGATTCAGTTAAATGTTCAGTACAGAGAACAACAGTTGGGCTCCAGAAATATAGGACTAAATTTCACAGGAAACTCAGGAACTTGTCATTCACTTGCATGCCCCAGCTTTGTCCCACCCCCCACTTCTCATCATGCATTGCACAGGAAGCCCTAATCTACAACCTGAGGCTGCCTAAAGATGTCCTAACCATGGGTCCACTGCATGCAGTCCCACTGGAATCGACGCCAACCAGTCTCCGACGTGTCTGGGCTCCTATCCTCAGTTAGCCCCCTCCAATTACACTTGTGACATCAGACTGCAGTCTTCAAGCCACCACCCCCCACCCCTATATCCATCTTTGTGAAACATCCCCCCACGTCAAAGGCTGAAAATAACCACCTGGGTAATCAACCAAGTTGACAAACTTCAATTGCAAGGAAACATGTACGTTTGCTGCCAAATTTCCCATGATTCCCACCAGTTCCTTGCATCCCAGCCCCAGCGGACTTTAAGAGTATAATGTTGATTTCCCAAAGGACTGTGGAATGTCCAGGATCCGGTCGGCAACTGCTGCACAAAATCTCTTCCTCTTGGCCCGGTTCTTCCTGTATTCGCTGCAGTTTCCTGGCGGCTTTGGAGGATTTATGTGAGGGGTCAGAGGAAGAGAGAGGCCTGCCCACTGGTCTCAAGCAAGAAACCTGCAAAGAAGCTCAGGGCTTTCAGGTAACAAAATACCACCTGCTTCAGAGACATTTTCTTCTCCTAAACTTTCAGGTGACTAAACAACCGATGACCCGCAACCGCCCACCATTTTTAATATTCCATTTCTGCACTGTGTCACTATTATTTACCATACTGTGGTATATCTACACATCCCAACATTCCTAAATATTTATTGATTTATTCATCCATTTTCACTATTCTTTTACATATATATTTATATATATATATAATTTTAATATTGCAATGTCATGCACTGAATGCTCCCTTATTGCACCACTGTGTGTCCGGTATTAGTCCTATTGTTCCCCATGCTCCCCTCCTTGAAACCCCAAATTGGACATTCAAGGAGTCTCTTTACTTTTTCCCCACATATAATATGTACTACATAGCCAAAAGTATGTGGACACCCATTCAATTAGAGAAACTCGCCCAGGGCACCACATGGGCGTTTAGCGACACTGCCTTAAAATAAGATAATTATTCAAATTGTCAGGGTTGGTTACTTTCTGAGCCATTCTTTTGTTGGCCAGCAGGTGGCGCTGGCCATCCTGACTTCCTTCCTGTTGCTTGCGCTTTAAGCCCCTAGTGTGTTTCCTTTTCTCCTTGGACTGCCGCATCACTCAGTGGGCTGAGCATACGGCTTACGGACTATCACCCCTCTGCTCATGAGTCTGAGACTGGTCAGGGGCCAGCTTCATCTGTTATTATGTATTTATTGAGTTTCCGTTCCCCAGTGTTCTGTTTCCCCTTTTGAGCTTCCTGTTCTATGTTTATCGTCCTTGTGCTTTTAGTTATACTCTGTTTCTTTATCTTCCTAGTTTAGTCTCTCCTTGTGTGTTCTCAGTTTCAAGTCTTCTTGGTTCCTTAGTTCGGTGTTCATTAGCGTTAGTTACTTCACCTGTGCCTTATTTGTTTTCCAGCCCTTGTGTTAATTATTCCATCTGTTGCTCGTTGTCCTGCATCTTCTGTGATTGGTTGTCTTATGTTCTGCACCTGCCCGTTCTCAGTGGTTCCTGTTATCAGTGTATTTAAGTGCTTGCCTTTGTTCTGTTTTCTAGTCAGTCGTTGTGTGTACATTTGTCTTCATGCCATTGTGCTATGTGGCTTCATGGTGTTGAGCCGCTTAGTGTTTAGGTCTGCTCCCTGTTACCCATTTTCCAGTCTTTGCTTGATGTGTTTAATTTCTAGTGCATATAGTTAATTACTTATTTTTTCCCTGTTTGTTTTCTGACCCCTCGTAGCCCTTTATTTTGTGCCTTCTCAGTTTTGTTCAGTTGAGTTAATAAACCCCTTGTTGCCTCTAAGTGGATCGTCACCTCATTTCCGCTGGATCCATGCCATATTACAAGACTTTTAATACTGACCTATACCAGGTAAAACTTTACATATATAGTGTAGAGAATTATTCTTAGATATTTGCTGTTAAAATAGCCTACTTGTCCATGCACAGACCAATGCAAATCCATGCAGAGATGCATATCTACAGTTCCCTAAAACAGTATATAAACAGTGATCAACTTATCAATGAGGCTCCGCATAGACAATTCAGACAGGATAAGGATGTAGGCTACAGTTGAATCCCTGTACATCCAACGCACTTACAAATGTGGCAATATGATGATGGAGGAGCCATTAAACCCTGCGCATTAATTATTTCAGCTGCTCCCAGCTGGTAGACATTTTAGATCAGTCACGTCCGAAAAAACATAGACAGCTTCGTTCCGTGATGCACTAAGGCGTTAATTCAGGCAGCCCACATTCACAAGTACCGAGCAACTATAGTCAGTACTTTACTTCATAGTCAACGTGCAGCTGCATGGTCTTGTAGTATACTTCAACTTGCGCGTTTATTCCGTATAGCATACCAAATTTTAATTTTCCCCACACGATCAATAAAGTCCATATTAATCTTAATAGGTCTATGCATCTGTTTGTGTCTGCTTCTATCACTCGTAGTAAGCTGCACCAAAGAAAATATATGCGATACATGTAGGTTATTTGTTGTAATATAACTGTACAGCGTCGCATTATAAGGACCAAATAAATGGAATATAATCTATGGTGTGTTCTTCAAGTTTGTTTTCTGTTTACAGTACCGATCGGTACTGTTAGAGCAATGCGAGCTATGGTTCATTGCGTGCTATAGGCGAGACAAAAAACTACTGTTTTGAATTTGCATACTGTAATATATGCGCCTATATACTGTGGTTTACGCATAGGTATAGTGCATACGTAGGTATTTAACTGCTCAACAAGCAATTGTTTCCCTCTGATCTTCAGTTTCAGTGTGGTAGTGTAAGGGAGCTGCGCCGGGCCGAATGAAAAGTTGCACACGGAGTGAGATTTGCGCAACAGCGAGCTGGCGAATACGGCTTGAAATGCCCGACATGTGATTTCATAAATCGTATGCATAATGAATCCGGACGGCGGCACCTTAAATCCGGCGGCGAGACCGGCCGTAGACAAGTCCCTTTCTTATTTCGGGATGCTTCCTTAGCACTGATCTTTCCTCCCCTCAAACCGCAAACCGGAGGAAACTGAAACAGATGTTTTTTTTTATAGCAGAGTAAAACAACGAGATCTAATTCAATGGGAACCGGCTTGTATACCTATCACTGAATGACAGGTGAACGTATTATTTTTCCTTATTGCTACAGTATTTACCAGAACTAGTGGAAACATCTAAGTATTAGTCGTGTTTTTTTTTTATATGTCCGATTTTGGTTTTTGGTTACTTGTTGGTGTTTTCCATCTCCGCTGGTTTACTTGCATCAAGGTAACTGTAGACTCACTTAAGCAGTAAGGGTACTTTCATGTGAAGGGCAGGTCTTTTTTATGCACCCCTGGACGTGGGTAATTTGGATATCCAACACCGGAGGACAGGCATTTTCGCCGGATACAATGCTTTCTTACTTTCTATAAGGAAAGATGTGACCTTCCAGATGTTTTCTTCTCCCAATCGACGTCTGTCATGTTTTATATTTTTGCCTGCTTTTATCTGTCTTTGAAGGGAAACACCTTGTCGCTTAGGATCCTTCGCTGCATCAATGAAGCAATTTAATACATGTGTTTTTAAAAGATCCTGCTCTTTTTCAGTTCTGCTTTAAGTAGGACGGTTTTTATTTAGGATTTTATCAGCTGAAACGCAAGTATGTCGGACGATTTGTCACTCGCTCGGATGCTTTATATCGGAATGGAAGTAGCCATCGCTGTGGCATCGGTTATAGGAAATGTGATGGTCGTCTGGGCAGTAAAAACGAACCGGTCACTGAGGGACACCACTTACTCCTTCATCGTGTCCCTGGCCTTTGCCGACATCGCAGTCGGGGCTCTCGTCATCCCCCTGGCCATCACCATCAGCATCGGACTGCAGACACACTTCTACAGCTGCCTGCTTGTGGCTTGCTGCGTACTGGTCCTGACGCAAAGTTCAATCCTAGCCCTCCTGGCCATAGCGATCGACCGCTACCTCCGAGTCAAAATCCCAGTCAGGTAAAGTATGGCTAATTAGTCACCAGTTATTATTCACGTAGATGCAACTAAGCCTGTTAAATGGTGCACGTAAGTCTCACGAAAGAAGGTCATTGCTTCGCAAGGGCGTTTTGATTTTGTGACCTCTGTCAGGTGAACGCTACAAACGAGTGAAATAATGAATAGGCTGCTTGGCATGGTACTGATGGGGGACATATATTGCTGCGTCCGGCATCTGGATTGCATACAGATAGTGCATGCATACGGTAAATGCGGGCTAGCCGAGAGTCTCTGCCTAATGACACCGCCACCGGAATGCGCAGATGTTTGGCTTATTTTGAAACATCTGCTGAAACACGAGGGACGCTCTACATGGCGTGCGTGCCCGTGCTTATTGGCGTTTTACAGTTTTTCCAGATATTTCAGAAGAGTAATTTTCCAACACATAAGAAATTATCAGTCACCCATAACGGCAGTTTTAAATTTATTATTAAGTGTACAAGAATAGTTAAAACTTTCAGAGAACAGTGCTCATACACTATAGTTCGTGATAGGGAAATAGACAAATTACACGTAACTATTTCCAGACTCGGCTACGGTATATCTTTTCCTAAGCATAAGTTGTGGCAATCAGATAATGCATTTCGTCAGGTGAGAAATATACCATTCTGTCCACACGTATAGCAGTCGCGTATTAATATATAAACGGCGTTCGATATGTTACATATGTATACAGATTATTCTGGTGCTTAAGGTAATCTGAACCAAAACTAGGAATTGCGAGGCCCGCATTACCGGTTATTACCAAATCGTATTGTGCAAAGGACGGCTACGCCACACCGAAATAATGACGCGCCCGTTTCTGTTTCGCTTTTAATGTACCATGCGCTCGTACTGAATCCAAAACAATTCGACAGCCGTGTGAATCACACCGACATTGCTGGAGTTTTAATCTGCTGGAAATAACGAGTCAAACTGTGGTGAAATATACAAATATATACCGATACTTAAACTCGATTTTGCGTGCACTGTACTTAAATTTACCCAGCTACGCAATGCACGTTGAATAAGGGCTTGTCGAGCGCGGATTGTTGATACTGAATGAATGAGGTTTTGAGTGTGCAAATGCCAGTCTGAGATTTAAAGGCAAGTGTTGCTTTTGGCTGATTTG
>JAODKM010000118.1:8385230-8420359 GCA_026780845.1 Petrocephalus sullivani | reverse complement strand
AAAAAGGGGTTTTATCAAAGGCAATGAGCAGAGACTGGGAATGAACAGGAGAACGGGAGGACAAGATCAAGGGGGGGGCACAGACGACAATTAGGTCTGACGTCCACGACTGGACTGGGGAACACAGGACTGGGAAGCACATACACACAAGACTAACGAGAGCTAACGAGAGGCAGCTGGGAGTGATCAACATGAGGGCAGGAACAAGGGGTAAAACAAACTAGCAATGGGCGTGGCTTGTTAGAGTCACACCAGGGAGGAGACAGGCGGGCCAGGTAGGCATGGCAGGCAGCGCGTAACATTAACTCCCAGAAATATCTATTCAAAGGAATGCTTTATTTATTTAAAATAACTTGTTCTCCCCACATGGCCTTATGTGTCAATCTGTACAAATGTTAAAATAGTCGCTGATGCTTTTTCTACACCCTTTGGGATTTTGTCTGCTTGTATCAAGACCCTTGTCATTCATGGAGACTGAAGAGGTTGTGCGGCAGCAGGAAATCAGCGCTGCTAAGGTATCCTTGCTTAGCGACCCCTTTCAAATTAAGAGTCCTTCTTACTGAGTCTGGGCCCGTTGTCTCTCCAAAAATGCCATTTTGCTGGACATGGTCACCAATACATCTGTCTACTCACCTACTTCCCATCCAGCCAGCAGCCACTCACAGGGCCTTCGGCAACACCGCCACTGCACACAGGTCCGCATGAAGATGACAGCTGCGTGGGCGCTGTCGTCCCAAGGCTTAGGTCGGCCCATCGCTACGGATCAGCGAATCGAGTGGTGAAATCGTACGTGACATGGACCATTTCATGAGGAGCCCTGACTTCTCCCGGGAGAGAGAGGAGAGATTGCTCATGGACAATGCGATGTAATTTCATGGCATCTCTCACCAGGGTGCTTCAGGGGAAGCGTGTTTCTTTTTTGTTCAAGTCGGTTCAAAGCCCTCTGACTCCATGTGGTACCATGCGCAGGTCAGTGATGTAGGGCACTGGAACGGAGCGAAGAAAAACCCAATGCATGGCTCCGTACACAATGAAGGCTGACCGTCTAAACCACTCCTGCATGTCCAGGGTAAAAGGTCATGGAGCAGAAAGGAGAACAGGAGAAGAGACTTTGTCGGGGTTGGAAACCTTTCTCTGATTTTATGCATTGACTCACCGTTCGACTGCTGTTGTTGTATACATTGTGATCCCACTCCAACAACTGGGGCACACACAGAAATAGACACAGGCACGCATTTGCAGGGTATGTGTGTCTGGCCATGTGCACTGGAATTTGAAGGTAGGCTAATCACACTTTGAACAATGAGTCCTGCTTGCCATCAGCATACATCACATTCCTTTTAACCTGATTCGATGCTGGCTGAGAGAGTGTCCTGCCACCTTTAGGCATGTAGATGACTTCTATTAAACCTGTCCCCTATAGACCCCTAGCTGGCAGGTCAGGCCTTGCCTGTGCCCTTATCAGACTTTGTTCAGAAGCTAGCTAGGTGGGGTGTGCTGTATGTCTCAACAGGTTAGGTCTCTACGCCTGTGATCAAATGGTCACCACTTCGAATCCCATGCTTGACTGAGTACCCACATCTCCAACACTGAGTGGGGTTCTTAATCCCCAGGGGTGCTGAATAGATGGCTGACCCTGCACTCAGACTCCAAACTGCAGTCTAGCCTCTGTATGTCTTAAAAGAGAGGAGCTCAATGGGATGTATGAAACAACACATTCCAATGCACACCTATACAAATGGGAAATAAAGCTCAGTTGATGGCTGAATTTAAAAATATTTTCCCCTGCCAGAAATGACACCAGGGTGCATTCAAATAGAGATCTCGACAAAGACAGCTAAAGGTCTCCTACACTTGTGACTGTAAGTCCCTGATGTGATTCTAATTGGCTGAGTTATAGGATATTCTCACGTCATGTCCCGTTCCTTAATTTAGCGTGCACTGAGATAAAGCCAGTTAATGATGCCAGGCTGCTGCTGAGTAGGCTTGCTTGGCTTTTGGCAAGTGCAGACCCATCCGTCGTGTCCTGCCCTTTTGACATGGCTCAGCCTTCTGCTAGAACCCCAGTAAGACTCCTAGCTTTCCTTCTGGTTTCAAGCTCTTCCCCCTTTGAAGGCCTGCATGGGAGGACCAAGCAAGGATGAGGGTGCATGTGTGAGGTGGGGAATGATGCAGAGAGACAGAGAAAAGGAGAGAGATTTAGGCCTCTGCCACTTCCTCCATTTTCAACACTCCTGTGTTCTCCACCCTGTGAGCATTTAATGATCTGTTTGTCATCTCCTCACTCTGATGTAGTTTTTTGCTTCTGTTTACCCTCCACCATCAAAAGGGTAAAAACTGATAGAGGGAGATTGACAGAGAGAGAGAATGGCAGGAGATCCATCTCTGCTCCAGCCCTCTGAAATCTCTCAGGAGCCTCGGGACTCCATGTTTAATTCACACGGTGACGAGAAACATGTCCCCTGTCTTGATGGACTATTAATCAGGAAGATTAAGAACCAGCGGCGGACCATGAGGAATGTGCACATGGGGGAATTAGGATTCCGGACGTGTGGTGGCCTGAGCTCCCTTTCCCCGGAATTCTGATGATCTGCTCCTGCATCACTGGCGCAAACACCGCTCACGCTCCACAGGCTGCTGCAGAAGGTCAGTCTGTTCACACGACCATAAAATGCTAAACAGCAAATAGGGAGAGCGTGTCATGCCACATCACATGACCAAGAACTCCCATTTACCTATTTAGGATGATTCATGGTGTTGCTCTTGCAAGAGCTTCATCTCCGGCTGCTCTGCAAAATGACCTCCTAGAAGAAACATGTAATATGTTCATACATTTGGCACTCATTGATGGATCAGCCAACGGGAGAATGCCTTGAACCTCAGCCCTGCGAGGAATAACACCATATGCACAGCAATCTTAAAGTCGACAAATATGTCTCTGGGCGGCAGGTGGAATGAGTAATGGAGACCGTGAACTTTGGCTGATCCACTGAGAGGCCCAAAGACTGCTTCCCAGAAGCTACCACCTAATCTCAGTATTACTAAAAGCAGCCTTTCTGCTAAAAGGATGGAACTCACTAGAATGACCCCAATTTGTATGCAGCCGTCTGTTCTCCAGAGACAAATCTGCTCTTTGGTGGGCGAACCCTTTGTCAATGTAAGTCTGCTCCTGTGGGCCTGACAGGAATGTATAATAAAGAGACGTTTCTGTTTGGCAGAGCCTTTCATCTTGTCGCACCTACAGATTAGGGTGACACACCTTTATAATGCATTCATTAAGCATTCATATAACTAGTGCATTTATAATGCGTTCTTAGAACGCTCGTAGGCAGCATGTAAGTATACCTTAACATTCTAACAAACATTAATAACTTTTATATACATTAACAAACATGTCATGATTATATGAATGCAATGTTTGTTATCATCATATAATGTTTATTAATGAATATTGTATTTATATATTCATTATAAATGTATATTACATTAATATATTCAATTTATTCCATCAGAGTTAGGCATGGTGTCCAACATGGTTTTGTTCTGGGCCTACTACTGTTCAGTTTATATCTAGACTCACTCCTGATATTAATGTCATGGCTAAAACCTCACTTGTTTAGTCTAGCATATGGTAACAAAGCTGATAGCAATTTGCACCCCCAGCTAGGGTTGTAGTGTGTGGCACAGAGCTGGTTGGGGATCAGCGTCATTTAGGTGTTTTGGGTGTCCAGTGCTGTCACCCTGTCACTCTACCACACTACAAAATACTTCATATAATTTCATCTATTTGTCACAGTGCTAATGTACTCTTCTTGTAATTCTCTGCTTTAGAGCTCCTGATGGTGGGCCCACCCAGCCTGACCACACATCTGCCACCCTCACCTGCTTGCTGCTGGACCACACCACCCCTCCATACCCCCAAAGGAAGCAGCTTCTTCACCTGCTTGCTGCTACGGGCTTGTCCGTCACTGCCTCCTGTTGTGCTGTTTCCCTACCTTTGTGTTTTTGTGTTGCAGGGTGGAGCACTGGCACAGGTGATGTCGGTCATCTAATTCATCTGTCAGGTTATTAATTCATCAATCAGGTTATTAAACTGGCCCCCCTGTATCCAATACCATCTGTTGGAAAACCTTTTGAATACTTAATTGTAGATTTAATTGTGGGTCCATTGAATCCCTCAGTCTGGGTTTGTCTATTTGTTGACCGTTAGGTGTCAGTATACCCGCTACCCAGCAGCATATCCCCTGAGGACTGTTACCACCAAGTTTGTAGTAAAGGCACTGTCACAATTTATTTCCATCTTTGGCATCCCGAAGATTATTCAGACAGACAGGGGTTCAAATTTCACCTCACATATGTTTAAGGAGGTTGTACACCTGTTGGGTGTTGTGCATCGGCAAAGCAGTGCTTATCATGCTCAAAGTCAGGGGGCCCTAGAACGTTGGCACCAGACTTTGAAGTCATTGCGCTGTGCCTATTGCACTGAATTGAACAGGGAATAGGTCATGCAGGAGAGTATGGGGTTTAGCCCCAATGACCTGGTATTTGGTCATCAAGTGCGGGGTACTTTAGCAGTGCTACAAGGCAATTTGTAATTTTTGAAGCCACCAACTAACTTGATCGTATTTTGAGTGGTGGTAAACAACGCCGCTGTAGAAATCTGCAACTGATTCCTAACACAAGGCTCACCTTGATCTTTGTCGTAAGTTGTTCTTGGCTGGTAGAATGGCAGGTGAGATTCTTGCAGTTTAAGACAGTTTAGGCCGGGAGATAAGGTGCTTGCCTTGTTGCCCATTCTGGGATCCTCACTTCTTGCAAAGTTTTCTGGTCCTTATTCAGTTGTCAAGCAGGTGTCAGCGCAGGACTATATGGTTTCAACCCCAGATCGCAAATGGTCTACTCATCTCTGTCATGTTAACCTGTTGAAGCCATATTTTGATCGGTCTTCTTTGACAGGTGGTGGTGTGGGTTCTGAGGTGAAACCCATAGGACTGTCATCTGTCTGTGAGTTGGTACAGTCTCCTAGCATGATGGCAGCATGCTGTGAGGAGGATGTTTGTGCTCCTGATGAGTCCTGACGTTTTCCAGCCTTGGCCTAAGAACTCCGAGATGTTGACCGGTTTGGGGACTCTTCTCTGCCATTTGCCTGAGGGGAAGTGTGAGCAGCTGAAACATCTGGTTTTTGAGTTTCCTGCTTTGTTTGGAGATACTCCAACACACCCATTTAATAGAGCATGACATTGATGTGGGGGATGCAGCACCAATATGCCAACAGTTCTATCGCGTCTCTCCTGAGAAGGGGAAGTGTTTCTTGTCGGAGGTAAAGTATCTTTTGGATCATAGGTTGGCGAAGCCTTCAAGTTCATGTTGGGCCTCCCAATGTTTGTTGGTCAGTAAGCCCGATGGAACATACAGGTTTTGCACTGTTTATTGGACCTGACTCTTTTCCCCAGGATGGAGGATTGCATGGATAGTGTTAGTGCTGCCCAATTTGTCAGTAAATTTGGTTATTATCAAGTTTCTCTCTTTATGCGCTCAATAGATTCTTCTTTTGTTATCCCATCTGGGTTGTATTCTTACAACGTTATGAGTTTTGGTCTTCGAAACGCGCCTGGTACTTTTCAGCGCCCGATGAACCGAGTGGTTTCAGGGCTGGATGGTTGCGCAGTATATTTGGGTGATATAGAGGTGTATAGTGATGCATGGGAAAAACACGCAGCTTACAACAGTGCGCTATATCTGAGATTATTGGAGGCCCGCTTGATGGTCAGTTTAGCTAAATGTGAATTTGTGAGGGCCATGGTCATGTACTTGGTTAAGGTGGTCGGGCAAGGACAGGTAGAGCCTTTGTGAGCCACGGTCCAAGCCATCGACTCCTTTCCACCTCCCTCCTCCATGAGGGAACTGATGAGGTTCCTGGGAATGGAACCTCACCAAAATTTTTGTGTAAATTTTTCAACTGTGGTGTCTCCAATGACCAACCTTTTAAAAGCTGAAGCAAAATGTAAGTGGTCTTCAGCCTGTCAAGAGGCCTTTGAAAACACCAAACAGATGTTGAACACAGCCCCTGTCCTGGCTGCGGCAGGTTTAGATCGGCCCTTTCTGGTCCAGCTGGATGCTAGCCAGGTGGGTGCCGGTGTGGTTTTGTTGCAGACAGATGATGTTGGGATAGAGCGGCCGGTGTCTTTCTTTTCTTGAAGTTTAACAAACATCAGGTTAACTATTCTATGACTGAGAAGGAAGCACTGGCCCTTATTTGGGCTCTGCAACATTTTGATATGTATTTGGGGGGGGATGTTCCATTTGTGGTCTATTTGGACCATAACCCCCTCACCTTCTTACATTCGTTACAAAGTCCTAGTCAGCGCCTTATGCGCTGGACATTGTTTCTTCAGCCATATAACTTGGTGATCAAACACATCCAGGTCGTTGACAATGTGTTAGCTGATGCATTGTCTCGTGCTCCTGGTGATCCAGGTTAACTGTCCCAGGGGTAGGGAATTTTTTGTTTGTATGCGTAGTGGGAGACTGCTATTCTGCGGCTGGGTGAATGGTTGTTATGCATTTCCTGGTGTGAATGGTGGTGGGTTCCTGAATCAGAAAGATAAGTGATTTGCTGTTTGTTTTATAAAGGTTGTCTAATGTTTGTTTGTATATTTATCAATTATGTTCTGCATGTACAGAGACCTTCGTAGGGCCTCTGTCTTTATGGCGGGAGGTGTTACGGGCTTGCCCGTCACTGCCTCCTGTTGGGCTGTGTCCATGTTTTTGTGTTGCAGGGTGGAGCACTGGCACAGGTGATGTCAGTCATCTAATTCTTCTGTGCATATAAGGGATTACCTGGCCGGGGTTCGAGGTTCCCTCTCTCCGGTTTTCAGCGCACATCAATTTTTATTGTTATGGGCTTTAATAAACTGTTTCTTGGTAAGCTTTATCCACGTTTGGTTTCCCTTTATACTGCCAAGCCAAAACGACCCTTGGTTAGGTAATTACTGCTAATGGATCGCATCCCCTCTCCATCCTCCCAAAGGAAACCGCTTCCTCACCTGCTTCAATAGGAGAGGCAAATAGCACATTGCAAACATGCATCTGTCAAGAACTCAACTGGGCATAAGTGCAACTAAGCTGATAATTAATGATACAAATTCAAATCAGCAGAAAGTGGAATATTAACACCTGGACAACCTCTGGTTTTGCCTGAGTACATTTACAGCAAGAGGAATCTGGACTGGAGATGCCAAATGACCAAATTAACAAAGCAAGATGGTGATCAAGTCAGCATATGGCTACTTTTGGCTTTATTTATCCTCCCTCTGGAGGTTCGCAGCCAGCATGCAGGGGTGGAATAGCTTAATCACAGGCGTGCAGAGCCTGAAAAGGCCGTCACCCCCTCCAGAGGTAGGTATACGGTCGAATCCTGACACCCTTCTCACCACACGGCACCAGGAGACAGGAATCTGACGCTGTGAATGTGCACGGATCAAGGAGGGAGTGGGACACTGTAGGAGGCAAAGAAAGTAAAACAGAGACAGAAGGAGATGAGAGTAAAAAGAGAAGTGATGTACGGGGGGGGATGAGACAGTTTCCATGGCTGCCGTTTGTAGCTTATCTAACAGACAGGGTACCACTCCAGCATAGCAAACTCCAGGGAGACATCAACGCTTCAAACCCCTCTCGGTTAAAATGGATCCCACGTGCCCACCCGTCACGGCAGGTGGGCAGGAGGAGCATTTTGCAAGTTTGGATTTTATCCATCCCCCTGAGCCACTTCCCGCACCCCTGAGGGGAAAGTTTCTCAGGTACGAGGTGAGCCTTGTGTTAGGAATCAGTTGCAGATTTCTACAACGGCGTTGTTTACCACCACTCAAAATACGCAACAACAAACCGGACCTGCGTGTCACTTGCTCAGCTGGTCACTAACTTCGAGATGCACGATCATGTAAAACCAGCCCCAAAGTACAGAAAGTATACATGACAAAATCAAACAGCGAGGAGTAGGAAAGCCCCACCAGATGAATCGCAGGACGCCGTTATTCTCCAAATTCAATGGTGAGGATAATCACAGGATCAGCGGGTAGAAGATGGATGGATCATTTTGTTTTGTACTTGGGATGGATAATGTAGAGGGATGAAGCAGACTTGTGGCCTCTGCAGGTCTCCTTTTCTCTAAAATGAGGCCAGGGACAGTAGAGGAGTCTGTAGGGTCAGCCAGTTCCTGTCGCATTTGGGGTCATGAGCCCAATGGTGAGATCACAATGCCAACCATGGGATTTGAACCAGCAACCTTCTGAGTCCCAACCCACAGAGCTGCCTCTGTCCCCCCAACAAATATACAGTTTTTTGTTTAATAGTTTTTTGACCAGTGTATAATCCACATTCGTTATTTTATAGTTTTGATTCTTTGTAATTATTCTAAAATGTGGAGAATAGCATAAATAAACGTTTCTGTGCAAAGGTGTGTCAAAACTTTTGACCTGAACTATAAGTCAATACAGCTTCTGTGGTTTTATCAGTTTAGAGCGAAATGTCATTGCTTACATTAAGAGGAGATATCACCTCGCTGTAAAAAACACATTCATTTCAGGAAAGGAGGATAATATACATGACAAAGACATTGTTTGCTAAAGAAAAAGCCATAAAAAAATTCTTGAACTTAGACTGGTCGTCATGGTATGAAATTGGAAAAATATGGAGATGTTTTATGGCAGACACCCGCTAAAATTTGCTGGCTAAATGTCTAAATGTGCCGGGTGCTTAGGCATCTTTCTAAAACTGCTGATACTTTAAAACAACGAATGTACTCCACGTAAAATTGTGAAAGTAAAGTTAAATATACTACAGTCCAATAAAACCTTGGCGTTGATCAAAAATTGTGTAGTTATACTTAGCATATTTAAATGAAAAACAAAAAATACAAATTAAATTTAATTAAGCAATTAATAAAAAATCTGGCTTTTCCAAGAAATTTACACCGTACGTTCAAAATGTCATAAATGCAAACAAAAAAGAGAACTGACAATGTGGTCAGATTTGTTTCCTTAAAACCAGCTGTAAATTCTATACATATCATATGGATGTTTGACTCTTTGCCCTATGCCCCCCCAATCAGTGATGTTAAAAATAAATGCAAAGATGCAGATTCCGAAAAATGTAACTTAAGTGGATTTAAATGTAAATGAAGCTCATTGTAGGTACTGGTCGCTCATATCAGTAATGAAATACTGTACTTTCAACCCACAGTCTCTGAAGTCAATATGCTTATAGCTACATCGGTAATCGAGTTAAAGCCGAAACGCTGGGATCATATTGGACGCTATGTGACCACTGGATCTATTTGCCTGTAAAAACAGCAGCGGCCAATATTCCTGTGGCCGAAATACTGCTTATATTACCACTGCAAAGACAGTCAACTGTAAAGCGTCATGTCTTTTAATTACATGATAATTTCCGACACCTTCACCACCATATTAATAACAATTTGGAAGGTTCATTTGTGATTGACAGAACACAATGAAATGGTTGGAGATAAGAAGCATTTTCCCATTAGCGAGGAAATATCTTCCCCTTCCTGGAGCCGAAAGTGATAGAATACATAATAAAAACACATTTATCAACACCAAATGAGACAGAAATGGGGAGCTTGCTGTGTTTATTTCAAAATGCTCGCCCATAATGCCGTCTGACTAGAAGTTGTTTCACAAATTTATGCATATAGTTTATTGTTGGGAAAATTGTGTTTTATTATCATGATAATGAAAAAGTATTGAATGCTATTCAGAATTTAACCACATTCACAGAGAATCTTGATTTAACATCTTGCCGTCCATCTTATAATTGTTTATCTTGAATGGGGTCACAGGGAGAATCTTGATTTTAAGCTTTCAAAATAAAACCACTAAATTGCATGTTAAAATGTTCAGTTATTAAATTTGAAGCAACTAAGTAAGTTTCTTCTTATTTTAACTGTCTATGTGTGAGAGCTCTTAGCAAATGGAGACACATCCCCTGTATGAGTGGACATATAAAGCCAGTTCTAATTAATATTCTTTCAGCATCATTGTAAGAGTTAACATAAAGGTGTAGTTTTAAAAAATTCATCAAAGAATCTTTGGAAACTGTAGGGAAAAAGCAGTGTGTGTGTGTGTGTGTGTGTGACCAAAGGACCTCCCATATATACCACATATTTAAAAAAAACATGATTAGTGAGGTAATTTTTTCAGACCTCATTATTTCAGACTTAATTTTATAACAATCTTTAAATAAAAATGCCAGAAGTCTGATTACTTATGGTTAAGGTCAAGGCCAAATTTATTTATTTATATTTAAAATAACCAAGATTGACCAGTTCAGATATAGATGCTAAAATAAAACTAAAACAGAATCATAAAGTAAAATAACATGTACATAAAATATGATTTAACTTTAAATAGTAAATAATAAATAATAATAATAATAGCAAATAAAATAAAAAGAATAAATAAAATTTAATTACATGTTATCAACACATCAGCCACAACTCGTGTTAAAAGCTAATGAAAAAAGTGAGTCTTTAGGCGAGACTTAAAGTTGTCTAAGGACTGGACCATTCTAATCTCCAGGTGCAGCGCATACCACGTCGCATACAACGTCTCAGGTGCTCAGGTATGTCCATTATAATAGGAGGAAAGTTAATAGTATTCCCGTACCTGGACCACGTCACCACCAAAGCTCAAATATTTAGAAGAGCTCGGTGATCACAAGCGAGTAAGGCTGAGATGTCATGAAAACATATAGTCATAAATAACGCTACGGCTAACAAAAATATAAGAAAGTGGGGCCTACTGCACGAATCGTCAAACACGCTGACGCCATCTTGGTTCCTACCCCCAATGCTGCTAAAGTCAGGTTAGGGCTGGGTAGTGGCTAAGGGTGCTGCGATTGGGATTCAGATTACATCCCTAGAAATGATTGGACGGTCCTAACTATGACAGGAATACAAACTTGCATGTGTGTTACAAGAGAGGGTAATTCCTGAAGGTAGGATTTAACTGAAATCCAAGAATGACTTTCTTTTTAATGCCACTGAGGGTGTTCGTAAGAACTCATTAAGCCAAAGACAATGTGACCCCGGAGAGAGTTTGAGGGAGTTGGTCCCCACCTGCACCCTCTTTGGATGATGGTGCTTCAGAGTTTGAGCTGTTGTTGGTGAAAGAGAAAGAGCATTAGCCTCTGTTAGCTACTGACTGCAGGGAGCCATCAAGCACATAACAACCTCGACAATAGTCTCTTCCCATAATGCATGTGTGCTTCCATGTGTCAGTTCATATTTTGCCGGAACAAGAATAGCTATTTATCTAAAAAAGCGCTGCATTATTATATAAACAGAAAAAAACAACTTTTCTGTTCTTTTCCACAAACCCATATCCAGAAAAAATGCTTCTCATTAGGCTGAGGCATAGTGCGTGTGACCTCTGACCTGGAAGACTTTTCCCACTCCAGTTTCCTGTTTCGTTGAATCCCCTTCCATAACATTCATGCCCATTAGGGCAGTAGAGGTCCTTTGGCTGCTCTCTTGGGTCCTGAGGCTCTTTGAAGGAGGTTTCTTTGCTGGGTACATGCCATTTTGTTCCATTCATCTGCCATAGTATATCTAGGACTCCATGTCTATACCATTATCAGCACTAAATTAAATGGCTTTCCTTGCCTTTGGGACTCCTTTTGTTTCAGAAGGCTATGCGACCATGGATGATGGATGTTCCTTACTGAAATAAAGAATGGCAGGATAGTTACTTCCTGAGCATTCCATACGTCTCTGGGATCCTCTGACTATAGAAGATGCAGACCCTTCGTAGAAAAGAAGTCTTCCAGTGCTACTGGTCCACTGTTTGATTCCAGTCATTCGCTTGCATCCTTTGTGACCATCTTTGGCAATGCTGGTCCACCAGTCTCTAGGCAGGTTGTGCTAGCTGTTTCCTGCTGGAGGAGGAAGACATGCCACAAAGGTGTTGCTAAAAGCAGATGATGGCTCTTAGTGTGCGTTTAAGAGACCCATGTTAAGAAAACGCACAAGAAGACCATGTTAAGGGGCATCTGAAATTGCGTACTTATGCATAGTATGTCTGAATCCTCAGTGTGGATGAGACTGTAGGCGTTCCAGGATGACATATCCTAAATTCCTAAATGTGTGTAACTGATGGATGCTACACATTCCCACAAGGCCGCTGGAGCCGTAGCCAGACTCCAGAACCTCATTTACTCTGAAACAAGATGAGTAAGTGCATTCGCTGTACAAATTTAATTAGAAAGCAATACCCAGTCACATAGGTTGACTCAAATATGTATTTTTTTTTGTTGATAGTTTTTAATACTTTTTTGCTTTCACAGGAGTCAAGCTACATCATTAATTAACATCCGGGTCAGGTAATTTGCAAGATGGTGACTGCAGTAGGTCCCAGTGCATGCAAACTGTTCTCATGCATACATGCAGTACATACTGTGTTAACAGCAGTGGGCTTGTAATGAAATACAGTATATACTATGTAAGTATGCGATTTCAGATGTACTGTGAGTCTCTATATGGGGGGCAGTGTGTGGCTCAGTGGGTTAAGCCTCTATGCCTGTGATCAGGTAATTGAGGGCTAGAATCTTGTAGTTGGCAGTATAGACATATTGCCATTGGGTCCTTGAGCAAGGCTCGTAACCCCCCAAAAAATGTTCCAAGGGTGCTGGATAAATAGCTCACCCTCAGACCCCAAGCTTCGTTCTCACCAATATATGTGTGTGTGTCTCAAAGAAGGACGAGATAGGATACGTGAAGACTCGGGAATTTTAATGTACTTGCGCAGATGCCAAATAAAGCATCATTTCAGAATGGCCTAACAGGTAATGAAAGGCATGAATACTAAAAAAACAGCAATGGAGAGCAGTGCGGTTTATACTCAGCGCATTGCTGCTGCGGCATGGGGGCGAAAGAGACCAGGTCAGGTTGTATGTCATCCCTCCCTGAGGAGGTTGATCAAAACAAACATTCCCGAGTCCTCTGGCCTTGAAACTGAGCCATTAACCACTAATTAATTAAGCTGCTTGCACACTACTCCAGAAATTATCCGTACCTGTATTGAAAGGCCGCATGCAGAGACTGTGTAGAGGTACAGGCTAATGTACGAGGCCACGACATATTAATAGGAAAAACCCAGCCGGAGGTAACGTATGGATGCCCGCTGTTAATAATGCATAAGACCAGCCCTGTCTTATTGCAGGCTGTCGGCAGTGCACACACACTCTCTGTAACTGAACATTAAGGACTGTTTTGTAACTGCTGCATTTACAAAGATTTGAAATATTATTATTTTTTTTCTCAAAAATATTTTTTCATTTATCGGGGCTGGATTTTTTACGTGGCATTATGAAACCTGTTCCATTTTATCTGGGAATAATATTTTTGCAATGCCATGAATGCATTATTCTTTTGAGATACGAAAGCCCCTTAAGTAGGATTTGATATTTCATTTCACAGCATGTACTTGTGGGATAACATCGTGTTTTGAATTCAGGTAGGAAATACATACCGGCTCTGATTCTGGGGTCTCGGATGGGTAACACCCATGACCCCTGGACATATATGTGTCTGGCTTTGTGTATATGTCTGAAATCATTCATTCTCAGCCCGTTCGTGGCTTCTTATTCTATTCGAATGAAGAGACTGAAAACAGGATTACCTTCTGTGAGATTCTCTGTACATTGCGGGTGTTTCTGTGATTTACACGCAGGTGCAGACATACCAAAAAAAAGTCTACAGTTGTGTTGTCAAGTCCCAGTGGAAACGGTGCACTCTGTGAAAAGCATTGACACCAAGCTGTCAGTGTGCTAATTACGGTTTGTTTCAGTCAACGGCCATTTGTGATCAGTGTGGGCACATCCCAGCATCCCCCATTCCCGAAAATAAGGCTTTCCACCTTTCCAAATGTCAATTCCTCTCCTCACTGAGTACCCGCTGTCCACAAAAATCATTATGCAGTAGCGACCTCCTTTGCCTTACCACTTTTCTTTATCCTTTATTCTTTTTTTGGCGCTGAGGAGATACTCCCAAATGAATCCAATTGATAGGATATGATTACATTTGAGGACAGTAGGTGGTTGTCAGAAAGCGCTTTGTATCGCTGTACTCTTTCCCAGCCTGAACAGACTGAAAGTATTTATACAGCAAAAATTCAGGCATGCATATTTTATAGCCCTGAAACTTAAACAAGGTTAAAATTCAATTCCCCAACATTTTTATTGCGGACGTTCTTTGTGCATGAGGCAATTCTAACCACAAATGCAAAATATGGGGCTTAAGGAAGATTTATGGATGGTTATTATTGCAGAGTCACACTTTCTTCAGCTGTAATGCCGTTAAGCCACCCTGAAATCCCAGTTATTTATTTTCTCTGCTTTTGATTCTTTTGCATCTGTCTGAAATGGGCATGACTCTGATGATCCACAGCCATGCTATCGGCACTGAAGGAGGGGAATATTTGGTGAGCTGCGAAGAGTGGAGGAAGAGCAATCAGAGTGTCTATGGTGCTACCAAGAGTCTCTCTGCTGCCTCTGCTCCAGCGCACCGAGCCGGGACAGCCTATGGAGACCACCACGGCCTAACTAAGGCGCTCCAGTTGTCTGCTGTGCCGCTACTGGAGCCCGGAGACGGCAGTAACTGGTGCTAATGGGAAGCCTGCTGGGAAATCAGCCAGTGGGGCAAACGCTGCAGAATTCTGCCGCTTTTGACAAATTTCAGTGGTGTCATGGCTTCTAGGGTCTGCATTGCAGGAAATCGCATGCGCTGACAGTGTTTGACTTTGTAATTTAATTAGCTGGCGATCCACTGGCCTGTCCGACGCAGTGGGATAAATGCTGAACTCCCTGCGCCATTACCGCTATCGATCATGCACCGAGGCAGCAGGCATGCACTTCTCGCCTGGTCACATGACACGGCTTGGCGTATTGAGTAGCCCATCACTTGCTATAGACATCCAGAAACCTCACAGGAGTATGACAAGTCCCTGGAGGGGTGGAGCCGAGCAGAAAGACCCATGTGCACGCTGGTACCGGCTGCATGGTCTCATTAGATGGATGTGAAAGCTTTTCCAGTGTGATCACTGGAATTCACTCAATACACTAAGTGCTACTCTGAGCGGACATGCTAAGGGCTCCAAATCAAACGCATTGCCATTTCAATCCAAGCAGGGCCTTCTGTGTGATCGGCAGCTGCCAGAAGCTCCGGCCTCCTCTTACTGGTTTAGCAGAAATACAGTTTCTAAAAGGTCAATTGACAAGTTTGACACAGTCAGGCATACCTTAAACATTTATAATGAAAACCCCTCCAGTACCAAGACATCTTGTTACAGTTTCATTTTCAATCATCTCTTTCTTCAGTTGCTTGCTAGTTCTGTTGTGATATTTCTATCACACTCCACACTCTCTATCCTCAAATTAAACTTGAAACCTCTTCCTTGCTGGTACGGTATGGTGTTTATTCTCGCATGAATTTTTATAGCGCTGCATCCCTCGACAAGTTATGCTAGCAGGAAGCTTTTGGAATGGCACTGTTTTCATTTTCTCATGATATTGCATAAAAATTGTAAATATCACAGGTTTTCATATTGGGGCATCCTTTTGCAATACTGGTTTTTGCTAATCATGTACTGATGTTGCTGAGGAGTCAGTGGATGAAGGGCGCTTTACCTTAGTACGGCCCACAATATGCTACAATAGATGTTACTAAATGTACTAAATGAAAATTGGAACCATGGCCAGCATTCATTAGAAAGAGCATTGTTCCTGAAATTAAACAGCCCCATACAGATTATCAGTGCAGCCAAAATTGTTGACCCTTTAAACAGCTGTTGTCGGGACGGAGGAAGATCTGGCAAAGTACCTGGTTGTGAATATGCAATTTCACTACGATGTACAACATAAAATACATTAATTGATACAAGCTGTTTCCAAAATTTGTATGACAGGCATGGTTGTTATACCCCTGCTGTTCAGCCTGCAAGCGCCTTGCTAACCCATGAATATTCTAATCTGAAACATATCCCCCACATAAAACATAGGGGACTGTGTGTGTGTTTACAGGGTGGTCCACTGGAGGCTGAGATATGGGATTAGAGCCAAACTCTGTAATGAAAGCAGCCTGCATCGATGGAAAATTAAAGGCCTCCTGGGGGGGCACACACATTAATAACTGGCAGGTGGACTGGAAAAGAATGAGTAGCAAGAGTATTTACTCACAGTAACAGAACACTCACATGGTGGAAGTGGGAGGATCTCTGTTCGTTCACCTCAAAGGAAGACATTTGTGGAGGTTCTGAAATTAATATAAACAAATAGACATGTGCACATTGTACAGAATACAAATAAACAATAAGATCCATCCACTGTTCAATCACTTACCTTGGACTGCCTGTCCATCACTGGGCACATACATACTACAGGAAATGAAGTGCCGTCAATTAGCTTAACTACATGTCTCTGGACTGAAGGAAACCAGAGGAAACCAGGGAAAGCATGCAAACTCCAAATATATATACCAAACAGAGGCAGGACTCAAACCCCCAGCCAGAGGTTACCTGTCAAGCCATCACGCCTTCATACAAATACTACTCATACTACTCAAATAGGCGTATTATATCCAAACTAGAGGCAGTCAATCAATCCACCGCGCTGTGGTGTTAAAGGACTTCCTATTTACAGTAACATCCTGAGCCGTAAACTTTCAGAGGTTAAATTAAAGATGGATGCAACAACCACCTCTATAGAAAAACAGGTCCTTTAATGGGAGACACAAATTGCAAAGGGCGTTTATCAGTGATCTTCTAATTTGGACTCCCCATTGTTTCACAGGGTCTGTCAGAGGAGGCTGGAACATGCTACTAAACCGAATGTCTCTCACTCAGGGCACGGACGTCCGAGGCAGATTATGCTCCAGTATCAGGGCTCTGAATAAGAACTGGGCATGTAAGCAGTGCTGTGTCAGAGATGCTGCCTTTTGGGAATTAGAGCTATGACGACCTGAACTGTAGCTGACGGATAGGTATCTGAAGCGAATGTCATCATGCATCTGATTCTCCTACGATGTGTAATGGTACGATGTGGAGCTTGTGCACCATCGCTCAAACCATGCATTTGTGTGGCCCTGTTGGCCACAAACAGGCACTACACTACATATTAAACACATTCCTTAAAACCTCCTTTACTCTTTTAGTGAAGCAGCATGTTATGCTAACCAGTTGGTTAGCCATGATCTCAAACTTGCTTGCTATTTATTTAGTTTGAAACTTCTTTTGCCCCCCCCGGGTTAACTTTTTGAGTGGGACATGAGAAACAATAAACATGCCCCTAGTTGTGTGGTGCGGCGGAGGAAGCCCCCCCTCAGCTCACTTCAAACATAGTGAGGATGGTTGGAAGGAACAAACCCCTGCAGCTTTAATAAAAGTAGTCATTCGTTTTTATTAATTTTCAGTTAAGGCAATCCAATACAAAGCATCTCACACCCCACTGTATGTCGACGATAATGTACAACAAGGAAAACATAAGTGCCATGCTAATAAAAGACCAAGAACAATAGAGCACTAGGGTGGCAAAAAAATAATAAGAAATAAACAATAAACCTGAAAAAGGAGAAAAGAAAAGCCATAATAATTGTGACATGCTGGGCGGCTATAGTTTTCCGTTAGAATAATCTCCATAGAAACAAGTCAAAAACAGGAAGTCCCAAGCACAAGACAGGAAGTGCAGCGGCCCCGCGGGCGTGCAGCCATTCTGAACGCTAACATGCACGTTTGCCACATATCCTGGTTTGTTACAGTATGTTACACATGTGGGTGGGGCCGGTCCCCCCGCCAGCAGCTAAAAGCCCGCCATGTCCCCAGAGGATCGTGGAGAGACACTTTGCCTAATGGGGACGGAATGAACACCACATTGGGTATGAAAAGCGAGACGGAAAGACTGGTATTCCTGCAGTAAAACATTCCTAACACCTTAACATCACACTTCAAATCTTCCAAAAAGTCACCCACTACATATGTCCGAAAAAACTATAAAAACTCTCTCTATTTATAACAATTGTACATAAGTATGATAAAACTCTTTTAACATAAATTTAAATACTTATTAAATTATGCCCTGTGTATAACACTGAATAATCTATTCAAAGATAACCTTAAACGATCTAATCAATCTCATAATGACTTACACCATAGCAGATAAATGAAGCATTTATGCTATTCATCAAAACAATGAGGATGCCTGTGTTTTGGGTGAGCGTCTATAAATGTATACTGAAAAGTATTCTGGGAATTCATAAACTGACGGTTCTCCCAGGGCGAAAGTCCTGTTTGTCCACAGATTATCTGACTGGCGTTTATCTATTATTGTTAGCATTAGCATCGCTAGCATTGTTGTCTTCTCCATTTCTGGAAGGAGAATTTTTACAAAACTGACACGTTTAAATCGACTCCCATAGTGAATCCAACGTATAAATCACACAGCACTGTTGTGACAATGAAAGACAAGCGTAAAACAGGAAAAAAAAGCCTTGGTGCCAGAGACTCAGCAGGTAAATTCATATGTTTGTGATTCTAAGAGCCTAATTAGGTGCCATAAATATTGTTAAAAAGCCCAACACTCCAAATGAGTCACATTAGTTAAAAATCAGAAACTCACATTTCATCTAAATTGCGCTGATTGACAATTAATTCCCCCTTTTTAAAATATAAAAAAAAAAAAAAAATCGTACGCTTCATTTGACTGGGATGCAGGAACAGAACAGGGCCGGGTTTCGTAGATCTTTTGCGTTTCCATGGCAATCGCACACCGGCACCTTGCCCGCAGACTCCGCAATTAATGTCATCCCGTTGGCCCTGGCTGCGCTAATTAACCGGGCAGAGCTGTAAATGGGGTCAGCCGAGTGTGGCGTCGGAATAGCGCTGGAACACAGGAAAAGGTTCCAAGAGCGGAACACTTGTAAATTTGTTTGCAGCTCTGTCCCTGTGACAGACCTGTAGCACATAATAACCATCAAAACAATAATAATAATCAAGGAACAAAGGTGGCCGTCACTGATTGTGTGACCTGCAGGGGAAATAACACCTACAAATTAACCTTCATGTTTCGAAAATTACCAGTTACTACACACAGCTGAGAGTGCAGCTGGAACCTGGCCGCTAAATCCATTCACCATGTATTTGGCTTTGTTGGTGCCCGAGTGGTCCCCATAAGGCCAGGGAACACTTTTTTGGAAGTCTTATTTTTCCAGATTATAATGGAAGTGGACTTTTCATTTCGATGAATACTTCATTAATTCTCCCTGAAATCCCATGGAGACCAGGAGTTCTCTACAGTTCATTAAAAGCTGCAGGGAACCTTCCCTAAAGAAAAGGAGCAAAGTGAAATGACTATTAAACAATGGTGAAAAATGGTACCCTAGGTGGCGGCATCCCCAAGGCGAAGTCTAGGGCTAGTGTCCTGAATCTCTGTGAGTAAAAAGCTGAGGTCGGGCTATATCTGTCACCATGCGCATTCAGAACACTTCTTCCCATATAAAGGCTACCTTAACGAGAAAAAAGCGACCCCGAGTCAGCTGCTGAGGCCGAGGTGACGTTAAGCCCCGGAGTTTTTCCTGAAGAGAGGGCTTCCGACACATCCTGCTGCCTCGCCCCTGCCGTATCGGCTGGAGACGGGAGAAATGCTTCGGAAAACGTGGCTTATCGAGTATCTAGTTATCGCTACCATTCAGCGGCACTAAAAGGAGGCAGCTAGGGTCAGAACCCAGTCCCTGTGCTATAACCTCGAAGGTGTGTGGGCCAAATGCAGTAGATGTGAACAGCAATGGCATGCCAGATGTTCTAGAAACCCTCGAGTACAAAATGCAGTTATGAAAACCCTTTCCAAAAATCCCATATCGGTACAGGAGGGTGTCTGGCCAGAACATCGTGTCCATTAAGACACCATCACTATTACTCGGAACACACTGTGATTAAATTACTGACATTATTCAAATGTTTCCATGGTGCATTATCAAAAGATGTCAGTGTGCCTTATTCACACTTTGTTCACATTTGGGCATAATTAACAGTATGTTCTCCACAGAGTCTCGCAGCTGGAGGAGACGGACACTCCATTTTGTAACTGTACTCTTTTCCATGGAAAGTCAGATGTGGATCACTGACCTGGTAAAAAAAAAAAAAGATAAATGCCAAAAACAAGCTTTAAATACAAGACTTCGAGGATCGAATGCATATTCCCCATATTCAGTAGCTGAAATTTAAGGAATCGTTGTGTGGATATTTTTCGAAAGACACAGTTCGGAAAAGTGTCCACGAACAGCAGCCACGGACATGCTGAGGAACAGTAACGGGGAGCAGTTTCACAGACCAGAGGAGCACGAAACGCCCCAGAACATTTAAAATACCACACACGGCACAAGTTTAAACCACTAACACAGGCCACTCCTTCTCCAGCTCCTCTCCACTTCACTTGATGTTCCAGGCATCCAGAAACACCATCACTCTGATCGACGTTTTCAAAAAGTCACTTTGCCAAGTCCTACCTGTCCCACCCCTCCAAGAAAAATAAACTCGAACAACAGAAACCTCTCTCCTTCCGAAGTCTCCGCTGCATAAGGAAGTCCGGTTGAAGTCCACAGATGTGCCAAAGTTCTGTGGGGCTCCACCTTCACCGTCGCTGGCAGGTGAGCTCAGATCTGCGTGTGGAGAGGGAGTCCGGGCGGCGTGTAGGGGGGTGGAGACGGATTGGGTTTGATGCCCCGTGATTTCATGTAGGAGATAAACTGGTCGGGGATCTCAGCCAGGACGTCCTTTGCCAGCCGGGCCATGCTCAGGACATGGTTGCCCGTCCGGTCCATATAATCACGGAACGGCACAAACTGGGGAAAAGGGAACCCAAAATTCATGCGTGAAGACCAAGCTCATGGGAGTTTTACTTTCACAAAAATGTCCTGACAGAAGAACGAAAAATGATTGGTTCAGAGAGATAACCAATCAGATCTCGTGTCAGATGTCAGACCAACCAATCAAATGCCCATCTTGAAACTGCCTCTACTACAGTCTGTTTGGTTATCTCTCTGAATCACTCATTTTTCATTCTAGTAATATTTGCCTTGGTAGTGTAATCCCTTTCAATTGCCGTGCCAATTGCCCACAACCATTTCCATTTAGAATGTATGATATATATTAATGGATTTAATTCCAAAATGAAGTTCACCGTAATAGCATCCATCCATCCATCTTCAGTCTGCTCACATTGGTGTGGGTCAAGCTAACCTGCATGCTAGTAGCGTAACAAACACAGCTAGCCCACACAGTCAGGCCTATAATAATCAGAGTAACTTCCTATACTGCTCAGAAAATTATACACTTGTGATTGGTTAGGACAGGGTTTTTTCAAACCAGACCTCAGGCACCCCCCAAGACGGTCCCTTGTTTTTGCTCCCTGGAATTTTTGCTCCCAGCAAAAATATGGACCGTCTGGGGCTTCCTGAGGTCTGGTTTGAGAAACACAGGGTTAGGAGACATTTTCAGTTGTGCTTTAGTTAGCTATTCTTTTCACATTAATTACATATATTATGTACAGGGGTTGACATAAGTGGTACAGCAAGTACGCATTCGCTGTATAAATGGTAAAATGTAATTAGTAAAGTTTATAATGCTCTGTAATTTCATCACAGCGCAAATGCGTTTATACGCCTATTTGCATTTGCACTGTTAAAACAAGAAACTGCTGATTATTTTACGGTTTATACGGCAAATGCGTACTTATGTACCACTTATATCAACCCCTGATTATGTACTACTTAAATGATGGCTAGTATGTAGGCTGTAAGTAAAAAAAAATGCAAAAAGTTTTGCATTTACAGATACTTATAAAACTGAACTATGTATAATATTCCGACTATATATAATAATATCAAGCTAATAATTTTCAATTCACACCGAGGCAGAGGCAATATCAGGAAGCACTGTGGGGTTGTGCTGTGCAGCCAGAGGAAGAGAATCCTTATACATTGTGTCATCTCAGCTTGCGGCCACAACAATGTCATCCTAAATGGGCCCCATGAAAGCATATCAATTGGCCCCATAAAAGCATATCACACAGACCAATCCAATTATGTTCCAAATATTTTAGGGCCCCTGTCACACCCTAACTTCCTCTGCATTTATGGCACTCCTGCTAGCAGCACCTAGAATTAGGTGCACATGTGTCTTTTGCTGCTGCTGTTTTATTCTTTAAAAAGCAGAAATGCTGCATCAATAACAATAAACAGCGATGCCATTTCCCCCTCAGTGCTGCCTGACGGCGCTTGTCGGCAGCAGGGGTAGCTATAGTTCTATGCTGTCGGATGAGCGTGGAGTGTCAGGGCAAAGTATTTTATAAAATAACATATAGAGATACTTTTATAGCTAAATTCATAGATTTTTTCCCCGTTTTCTTTCATTCGGGCCAGTTTAGTATTTGCTAACCGTTAATGTCAGGTTCACAAACTCCAGTCTTTTCAAGACCAGCTTGTTTCAAGGTTCTGCAACTCTGGTCCACACTGACCTAACAAACTTTGTTTTTTTTTTATATTTGTTTACAAAACTGTTGCTGCTTGTAAGACTAATGAGCACCACCTCATGTCTGAACCTCCATGAGCTGGACACACCTTGGCCTATGTCCTAATACATTATCTGCAATTTCCTTGGCAAGGCAAGTCATGGATAAGCTCTCGTTTGTGGCGTCCACCTGCACAATGTCTCGTTCCGCCAGCTTTCCGCGTGACGAAATCCTGATGTCATCACCGTCCAACTCCACCATAGCTGGGGAAGTAAGGAGAACAGGAGATGGGAGATGAGATAGAGTTTGTCCCAAACGTCTCTGTGTTATCTTTAGCTCACCAAGATGGGATATAGATCTATTTGCCACAAAAAGGATTAGCAGTAAACTACAACAGTTAGCATTTTAGCCAAAAACCACAAGCTGTGAGAGAATGGAGAGAATGGTCCCGATAATGTTGAACTAAACCTCTCCTCATGGGTCATTCATTTTATCTGTTGCTTTCCACCACAAGATCATCTTATTTCATTAATCAGCTAATTACGAGTGCTTAGCAGAATCAACCAGCAAGATTGGTTCTATGGAATACCTTTGGGTTCCTTGAGAAGAGGTATTAGAGGCACTGAGATAACATAATCCGAGTGTGGACCAACTAACATGTTTGTTTGCAAGCACGACTTACTCTAAGTAATGACTCAGTGTATATTGCTTTGCATCACCTGCGGCAGATTTTCTGACCTGAGGACGAGAGAGCTGTTACTTACCATCAAACTCGGCTTGTCCCACTCCAACGATAATGATGGACATTGGAAGCTTAGCAGCCTGAAAGAAGCGTGAGAAAGTTGGTGGGAAGCCATTAAGCCACATCGCAAGCTGCCTGGGAAACTGAATAGCCAAAGGCTGTACACATCGTGAACCTGACTTATTTGATGCAAGCTTCAGCAACGCTCTCCAAAATTGCTTGAGTAAAGTCACGAAGTAGAAAAACTATGTGCAAAAGACACAGAAAGTTGTGACAGCTTGCCCTGGATTAAAGCACCTATGCCATATGTCTACAGACGGATCTGTGGATTCTGCATGTAATCCCGGCAGATCGTACTGTGTACATTGGCTCACAGACAACAGCTCCCAGGCCTCCCAAGGAACCAAATTTCCAGAATACACGAGGGAGTGCACCGGAATATTTCAGTTTCCCAAAGAAAGTTAAATATTCAGTTGCTTCCCACTGCACCACAGCAAAGGTACAAAGTAGGGCCATTAATAAATACTTTTTGAAGAGCGAGGTGCTCATTTGTGTCATCTCTGAGGAGAAGAAGCAGCCTACATATGCCGATATGCCTGGAGGTTCTCACTCTCACTTACTTGTTACTAAGTTACATGTCGTCCCTCAAGATTGAAGAACATTGTTCTTGAGTTTTTACGATTGTGTTGCCCCCACAAAGCCAGAACCTTTTCAATTGCCTAGAAAACCATTTTCTATGTGAAATAGCACTTTGGGTACAAGGGCGACTAACCAATCACCTTGCGGGAAATTAGAACGTGGGGATTAGTCAGGGAGCCAGATCTTCACGATGGATCCAGCAACAGCACATGGATCAACTTCTTTGTGAGTCGGTCTGTATCTCTGTGTGTCAGACTAAGAGTGTGAGTGTGCGCGTCCTGTCATTCATTGTGTTTCTCTATGCAAGAATTGTTTTAAAAATCAACTTTTGCAAACCCAAAGGACACTGCTCCACCTTCCATATCTAAAATGGCTGCAGTTTAATTTCTCACATTTAGGCAACACAATTATCTGCTCTATAAAATTCAATCGATTTGTTGATGAGGTCTGGGGCAAAAGCCTGCTGGTGCTTGCAGGAATCACTGTTGGGTAGCCCTGCTATAATGGAGGTGTTAACATTGAGTCACGGCTTCCCTTTAAGTCTGTGGCTTGGTGGAATAGGGTGCTATGCCTGGGATCAGAAGGTTGTCAGTTCAAATCCCAGGATTGACAGAGTGATGTCACCATTGGGCCCCTGTGCAAAGCCCATCACCCAGAGTTACTCCAGAGACTGTCTGACCCAGTTTTCTTTAAAATATGTCGCTTTGGACAAATAAATTATGCAAACGTGAAACTTATGCCTTACCTTTAAAAGCTTAGTCAGTTGATGTAAATAGATTTTGTGCATTTATATGTGTACAAGGAGTACAAGCGTGTATGCACGTATGGGAAGAGTGTTTATAATCGTGTGCGCAGTGGTGTATGCTTCTAACAGTTGGATGCAGGGTGAATGCAGGACTAAGTGTAAAACGTGCTTGACGGCGAAACGTGGAGGCTGATGGGGTTGGGCTAACGCAATCGGCACAGCGCCCACCCTGCCGACACCCGCCCATCCACTTCCCGAGTCCCTGGCAGGAGAGTCTGCAAAGACACACACTCACACCTTCCATGCCAATGGGATGTGGTCATGTACATCTCGCTAAGCATTCCCTTTACCTTCCCAAAGAAGGCTTATTTCCTGATGCCCCACAGCCCACACCCACCCACCATCAAAGGGGCGTCGCCAAGTCCGGCCAATGAGAGAGCGTCCATTGTTAGATGAAGCGGGCCATCTTAGACAGCTCCTGCTTCAGCAGAATCAAAGAAATAAGCCACCGTGTTTCACAGCAAAGCTTACTGCAGGTCCTCAGCATCTTTCTTATCGAACCCGAGGCAGCATGGCTATAAATACTCAGGCAGTGTCACACCACCACCTCCCCGGCTGAGTGACAGCCCACGATCCCCCGCACTCGGGCTCCCAGGAGTGCCGCAATAATATGCATAGCGGTGGCGAAACATGCGACGCGCATGACAGACTCGGGATTGCATCACCCGCAGCACATTCTCCGCCAGATATTTAAATAAACAACTGTGTTCCTCCTCTGCATCATCCACAAAGGTTCAGATGACAACATTAGTGCTGGAAGTTAAATTAGGCAGCTGAACACACCTCTGCAAGTCTGGCTCTGCCAGAGGAGGAATTCCACAACCAACCCCCCCGCCCCACCTCCCCCATCCTTGTTTTGTTTTCCTGCCTAAACTTTTTCGTAGGGGGCGAAGTGAGGAGCGCTCCTCCACACAGCGTGACGATCCACCACTCCCCCAGCAGCTTCTGTCACCTGGCACTCAGTTACCGGCAGAACACAAATCCCTCTCCCTCCCAGTGACAGGTGCATGATGGAAAAGCATGAATCTACTTCTAAAGGTGAAATTCACATTAATACACAGTGTGTTATATTTATATAAGCAGGTATATACAGCTACTGATATCATTCAAGTGTGTCAACACTGATTTTCCGGCCTCCACGCAGCGCCATACTGCAACATCCAGTGCCTAGTTTCAATAACTGATGTAACAGTTACAGATCATGATATAACAACACGCAGACTTTCAACCAGATCAGTGACATCCAACAGCACTAATGTCTCCCGCCTAGCTGGCACGCCGGATGGTTGGGCAACTGTAGATAGGGGAAACAGCCAACATAGTGAAGTACTCTTAGCAAGAGGGTTACGTTTGCCATCCGTCTTTGACGGATGAAGACTAGGCCAAAAATGCAAGTCCTGTTTTTCTATAGGGATCTGTCTGTCCCCTGGGGATGGGCTGGGAAGTTAAAGCAGGTCAAGCTTGAGTTCCTAAGTAGACTGAACTCCATATTCCTTTATGTAATATTATTTTTTATTTTTTTTTAAACTGACCTCCGGTGTCCACCTAAAATAACACTTGCCTTGACAGACACATACAAATGAAAGCTGACAGTTTGCATCAGAAAGCAGACAAACTTGACCGTTTCTTACATGACCCCTGGGGTGTGTCAGACTCGACAGGATGGAGGTGACAAGTCACCCCCACCCGCCACCCCAATCCTGGTAAGCATAGCTCAGCTCTCAAAACTTGCAAAATACTTTCATTGCCACTGCTATTGTAGGCAGATATACAGACAGACATACACTATATTGCCAAAAGTATTGGGACACCTCTCCTAATCATTGAATTTAGGTGTTCCAATCACTTCCATGGCCACAGGTGTATAAAATCAAGCACATAGGCATGCAGACTGCTTCTACAAACATTTGTTAAAGAATGGGTCACTCTCAGGAGCTCAGCGAATTCAAGCATGGTACTGTGATAGGATGCTACCTGTCCATTCACGAAATTTCCTCGCTAGTAAATATTCCATGGACAACTGTTAGTAGTATTATAATAAAATGGAAGCAATTGGGAACAACAGCAATTCAGCCACAAAGTGGTAGGCCGCGTAAAATCAGATTGGGAACAGCGCATGCTGAGGTGCACCATGTGCAGAAGTTCCCAACTTTCTGCAGACTCAATAGCTACAGACACGCAAATTTCATGTGGCCTTCAGATTAGTTCAAGAACAGTGCGTAGAGAGCTTCATGGAATGGGCTTTCATGGCCGAGCAGCTGCATCCAAGCCTTACATCACCAAGTGCAATGCAAAGCTTTGGATGCAATGGTGTAAAGCACAACGCCACTGGACTCTAGAGCAGTGGAGAGGTCTTGAATCACGGTTCTCTGTCTGGAAATTCGATGGACGAGTCTGGGTTTTGTCAGGAGAACGGTACATACCTGACTGTATTGTGCCAAGTGTAAAGTTTGGTGGAGGAGGGATTATGGTGTGGGGTTGTTTTTCAGGGGTTGGGCTTGGCCCGTTAGTTCCATTGAAAGTAACTCTTAATGCTTGAGCATACAAAGCCATTTTGGACAAATTCATACTCTCAACTTTGTTTATACAGTTTGGGAATGAACAGTTTCCTGTTCCAACATGACTGCACACCAGTGCACAAAGCAAGGTCTATAAAGACATGGATGAGCGAGTTTGGTGTGGAGGAACTTGTCTGGCCTACACAGGGCCCTGACCTCAACCTTTGAGATAAATTTGCGTGGAGACTGTGAGCCAGGCCTTCTTGTCCAGCATCAGTGCCTGACCTCACAAATGCTGTCCTGGAAGAATGGTCAAAAATACATAAACACACTCCTAAACCTTGTGGAAAGCCTTCCGAGAAGAGCTGAAGCTGTTATAGCTGCAAAGGGTGGGATAACCACATTTTAAAGGCTATGTATTAAGAATGGGATGTCATTAAAGCTTGAGTGTATGTAAACGCATGCGTACCAATACTTTTGGCAATATAGTATAGATAGATAGATAGAGAGATTAGAAATGAACAGTATTACACAGTGGGTTGTACAGTGAACTAATGACATCTAATGACAACTATGGACAATGATGTTGTGATTACGTTCAGGTTATACCCCTAGTTAGAGAGGGCTAGCGACTGCCGTCACTTATATATTGCTAATAAGGTGTTTAATAAAATGTGAGCATCAAAGAGCTGTTAAAATGTGGGACTATTTGTATGTAGATGTTTTGGTGTAGAGAAATAAGATCAGCAATTATGCCAAGAATGGTCTATGTAGAAGAGGCATAGGGCCGAGAGTCTGATCAAAGACCGTGCGATGTGGAGGGAAACATCGGTGGGGGAAGGCAGTGGGTGAGCCAGGGAGGGTTACAAGCTGCGAAACACGACAGAGGCTTCAAGTAGGTCAGTGTTCCTGAAAAGGCCCCCTGGAGTAGAGGCTGGGGACAGCACACTCAGGCTATGCTGAAGCACTCTACATACACACATGCTGTACATTGAAAGAATCCATAGGTACCTCCTCTCCCAGCTAACTCGCAATGTCCCATCACCACAGCAACCAGTTTCCACAAAGCAACCTAGAGCACATAGAGACCTCACTGCCCAGTTCACTCCTAACCCTGACAGGAGGTGGTAAGCTCAGGGAGGGTCACTGAGGCATCAGGGGCCAGGGGCATCTGCCCACAGTGCTGCGCTCTGAAGAAATTCTGCTGCCTAATAAACAGGAACAAAGGAAGAGGTGGAACAGAAGAAGAGTGACAGCTACTTTTTCTTTGTTTTTCAGCAGAGCGCCTGACAGGCCTGACAGTAAACGTTCACTGGCATTTGAAAGACTGTCTTTACAGGAAACGGAAAAGTGTTCATTGGCATTTGAAAGACTGTCTTCAAAGGACTCAAAAAGACACTTCTGTTAGAAGTCAACAAGCGACAACCCCATGAACCCCACCCCATTTCTTATTTGCCGAAATATTTTGATATATCCTTCCGTGCAAGCCTTCGGAGCACAACCTCTTGAAAACCGAACATCCCTCTGATCTTTTGCGATGTACAAAAACATGGTAAAGACTGAGCAAAAGCGAGGTGAAATCACTTTGTCCAGTAACGGGCCAGAAGATGGGGCGCGTCAGGGAAAGACTGAGCAGCAGGCAAGATCTTAAAAGGAAGGTGTGGCTGTTCTGCTCAGATTGACCAACAGTCGCAAATTCCCTTTAAATCCAGTCTGCTGGATGGCTCCCGACCTCGCTGGCGATGAAGACGGGCACATTCCTTCTCCGCGGTTCTCCGTGTCCGCAGAGCTTGGGGTTGTGCGTGCAGTACCAACAACCCTCAGGCCGTTATGGAAGCACTGCAGCTGGAGAGTCAGAGACTAACAGTGTTTTGCTTAATATTTGTCATGACACGTTACACCACTGTTAGATAGACTCAGACCGCAGATATTTAAATACGAGTAGCAACCATCTGGATCTGGAAATGGAATCTGCAGTATGAAATTCTGCAATGTAAATGAGGGAAGGGATGCTACGCCAAAATGCTGACTCTGCAGCAGTGACACTATCCACACCACCCGATACAAGAGGTGATGTTTCACCAGGGACTTACATTGACGATGGCTTCCTTGGTCTGGGCCATGTCTGATATGACACCGTCTGTGATGATGAGGAGGACAAAGTACTGAGAGCCGTCTTGCACGGCCGCAGCATACCTAACAGAGGAGGGGGGAACCTTCATTTACTTATGGACTGAGAGGCATGCTCCCATACTGGAAGTCATTGCTGTTTATCACAAACAAGTACACTTCTCCCAAAAAATGCAATGCTTATCCCATGTCCCATCACTTGGACAGGATGCCAGATCATCACAATGCACACAAAGGGGTCATTTAGACACACTAATCAGACTTAACGGCATGTCTGTGGTCTGTATGAGGTCACCAAAGTATCTGCACAAACACCTGGAGAACTTGCAAACACCACACACATGCATAACTAGAGAAAATTGTCCTGCAAACTTGGTTTTCATTGGGTTCCTGCTGTGGCAAATGCCAACAGTATTGAACATTTTTTTAAAAAACAATATTTTCGTATCTTCATTAGGTTCATACTGTGGCATACTGCCAACAGTATTGAACATTTCTTTAAAAAAAACAATATTTTCATATCTTCAGCCAGCACATTTAATACCTTTCGAGCTGGATAAATAATGCTATCTCTAGGATTATTCTCTCAACTTTAAAGCACTGCTGTTGGGTTTGTGTGCCGTTTCTATTTCAATTCTGTGAGCTGCACGAAGCAGGAGTTTGGCAAGTTAGGAGCACCGGGATGGACATTTTAATTAGAGAGCGAAATGGATTCATAATCTGACAGGGCACAATTTATTCTGGCAGGGCCAGTGGGGGCGGGGGGGCTGGAGGCTTTTCATCCCTTGTCATCATATGAATTGATTGACCTTTTTCTAATTTTGGTCGTGTTTATCAAGCTCCTTCAAAGGCTTTTACTCACAAGCACTCAAAACTAGGCATTTATGTGAGGCCCCCAAGGTTTCAGGGCCCCCTATTGACTACAAACAGCCACTACACTAAATATTAAATAAACATTCCATATTTTGGGAGGTGTTGAAGCAGCAGACTCTGCTAACCAGCTAACTAGCTACTATCTTCTGATTCTACTTACTAGATACTGATTTAGCTTTTGAACTATCTGCGTGC
Organism: Petrocephalus sullivani; assembly: GCA_026780845.1. Lineage (NCBI taxonomy): Eukaryota > Metazoa > Chordata > Actinopteri > Osteoglossiformes > Mormyridae > Petrocephalus > Petrocephalus sullivani. Next base: position 8,389,905 of record JAODKM010000118.1, on the reverse strand, counting down.
ATCGTGGTCTGTTCCTGGACACAAGTCAGACACAACACTATTGACACCTCCCAGGAAAGGTTATGAGTGGTCAAAAGGATATATTGCAATACTCTACTGGATTCCAGTGATGGCACTACATAGAGAAGCTCACGTCTGACAGAACTCACCTGGCCACATGATTAATAACTGGGGCGAAGTTGGTGGGTCCGTAGAGCTGCACTGTCTTCAGGCTTTGATGATAAGCTTCTAAAATCCCCTCTATGCCATTGCAGTACGGATTTTCTATATTGCCATTCTAGCAAAGAAAAAACAGTAAGGATTTACTTCAGATATCCGTAAAAATTGGCATCACATTGTAAGGAAGAATTACAAACCCAGCCAATCAGCAGGGACTGTTTAAACAGTTTTCTTGTAGTCTGAACATTATAGCATGCAATCCATACATAATTTATGCTTTCTCAATTTTATTCATACCTATACATTATTAATAATATGCTGGTGAATTCCCTACTGTAGATAATGTGTAAAAATGGTAGCATAAGGCTCTGAAAAGAAATTTTGACCATCAAAAGTGTCAAAAGGTTTTATTTCTGGAGATTGAGGACTGAAGCACCTGACTAGGTGAGGGCCTATAACGCTATCTGAAGTGATTTTATGGAGGTGAGACTGTCAATCAATGTGCTAGCAGGAGATGTGTTTAATATTTCTGCACCCAGGTGCTTATTAGTCCAATGAGACAGCGTTGAAGTTTCAGGGTTGCCGAACGAGGCCTAATTGAAGGCATATTTTACCTTCAAGTAATGATACACCTCCATGTCAGGTTCAGTGAACAAACGAGGACTGTCGCAACATTGCAAATCTCAATTTGCACCGTGAAACTCGTTTAACATGGATTTATTTTCCCTTAACATTTAAAGAGGATTTATCCTTAAAGGCTGCCTCACACAAACAGGAGAACCTGACATATTTGTCTGAAAGTGCAGCTCTCAGATTTACCCGGAAGATGGGCTAGTCTGTGAATATAGGAGCGGGGTGTACTGTTGTACTATTGTCATTGATTTATTTGGAAAAGTGGTCTGTGCACCAGGCTTTAGTTACCAGGGGAAACTCATGGGACACCCGTCCATCCGGGGGCAGCTTGGCACCAAAGCCCAGCGCCGGAAACATCTTGTCGCTGTCGTAGTCCTGGATGATCTCACCCACAGCCTTGAGTGCCATGGCGTAGGCGTTCATCTGGTAGGGGTTCATGTAGTGCAGCGAAGTGGATTGGGAGGGGTTACCTGTGGGGGGTGGGGGGTAATACAGGGAGAGCCAACACTGCAGCACAGGCAGAGCCAGGAATTACCTTTAGATATTCACTGGCTGGCCGCCAAAATACTGCTCTCTTACTGCTGTGGTCTTGGCATGGGTGTCGGCCTTGAGTTTTAGCCTGAAGGTAACCATCTAAGGAAAACACATCCACTGACACTAACAGAATGAATTATGAACCCATCATGGCAGATATGACAAATATAAGAACTGCTCAGCACTAATATGAGGGAGAAGGAATTTCAATCCTATCAGCCCTTCACTGATGCTGAAGCTCCAGTTTAGCAGATTTCAGAAGAAGAAAGGTCAATGGATCTACATCATTACATTCTAGCTGACCAGGAGGGTGGGAGCACAGGCTGGCAGTTTGCCGTGCCCAGCACAGAAATGACTCATTTGTTTGGCCTTTCAAACGGTGGCCATTAAAGCATGCGGCAAACAAAGATGGCTGATTAAGGTGAGGGTTAAGTATCACACAACAAAGCTGGCCCAGAGAACAGTCAACATTCTGCTCAGCCAAAGGTGAAGATTCCTGCACACTCTGCTTGAATACCACCCCCTATGCACCCCCCACCCCCCAGCAGCTGTACTTCAAACATCATACATTGCCCGTGTTTCAACCATTGACCCTCCTTGAAGGCATGGTAGCTTCTAAGAATAATTAAAAATAATTATGCCACTTAAAATAATGTGAAGCCTTTCAAACAGTGCTTTCCAAAGAAGAACCACTTCCAATCTTCATGCCTATCGTCACATATACCATCAGACCAAGGGTGATTTCAATATTCTATCAAGCTTACTGACACTCGATATACTATACTAACACAGAACATACATTGTAGCGTATACTAACATACAACCCATACTATACTAGCATATACTAACATACAACGCACGCTATACTAGCATATACTAACATACAATGCATGCTAGACTAACATACAACATATAACATACTAACAATAACATACAACAGGAAGAGCAGCTGGCCAAGTTCACAGCTAAGGGCTGCATTTTGGAGCCAAAGGAAAGTCACATACCGTTAGATGCAGTGAAGTCAATGGCCACAGTGAAATTGATCTGGGTCCTGAAAGGAGAAAACAAGCAAAAAGTCTGAGCGTAAAGGGGTCCAGCTAACACTGCGGGCCCCTGGTGGGGAGGGGTGAGCAGCAGAGCCTCCTCTAGTGGCTAATTTGGGTAAACAGGAAGAATGATTAGATCATGTTCACTTTGCCGAGTCGATGGAGTGGTACCTCGCGCCCACCCCAAGGGATAGCCAGGGTTATGCTCATCTTATCTCCGTATCTCCAGACTCCAATCACCTCAGATGAGCTCACCTCCTCATCCATAATCAATTTGAGTTGCCTGGCAACCGCATTTATCACTACTCCAGTCACGTATTTGCATGGGGCCCCCAAGTGAGGGCCCCCTACTGCCCACAAATAGTCACTGCACTAAATAGTAATTCACGTTCCTTATTTAGGGGACAATAAAGTAGCAGAGCTGCTATCTTCTCAAGACTGTACTTGCTTGCTATTTATTTCATTTTTGAAACATCTGAGTGGGATTTTTTTGAGTGTGGCCACAGAAAAATCAAACCTGCCCTGGTTCTGCCCGGGAAGGGGCCAGGGTAAGTCTGAAGTGTTTTTGGGACGTGGTAAAATCGCAGGGGAGAATGTGGTGCTCTTTGGCCTGATTTGCCAATGTGTGAACACAAGAGAAAAGTGTAGGAGATGAGTCCCAGGAGAGTGAAGCACAGCTCCACCACACAGGAGGGCTAATTCAGCAGAACACACTTCAGTATAACTAATAGTCATTACACTTTCTATTCACTGAGAGTCACAAGCAGAGAGATTCCATCACATATACTGTATGTATGTATGTACGTGTGTGTATGTATAATATATACACACACATATATATACATATACATATATACTGTATATCACTATGTATGTGTTTAAATAACTTACTATATATAATAATCATTATAGGGGACACATATAACTAAACCTCTACAGTGGCAGTGTGATCAGTTTGGTTTGGTTCTTGCTGCATGTTGCACACATGAGCAAATCCGTCGGCAATGGCTAACGCCTGCTACGGACATCTCTTGATAAATTTTATTACGGCTCTTGTGGAACACAGGTACAATCAGACATTACTCGACAGTCGAACAGATGACTGTATATACCGTTCAGATGGAAACCATAGGACGAGGAAGGGGCACCCTAGGGCAGGGAGAAGTTATGTGACAAGCCCCCCCCCGATTCACTCTCGCTTCATGCATCCCCGAAGCTGTAGTCGCCGTGGGACCCAGCCCCTGTGTGTCTGTGTGTGTTTCTCTGTGTGTTTCCACTAACTGATGCCGAAATGGCACTTCCACCACGGAATTCCTGCCTGCTGTCCCTGAGTCTGAGTCTCTATGTTAATTACGTCAAAGACAATTTTGACGATACGCATTCGTTGACGACCGTTTATTTCATGACTAGATTATAACGACAACGTAAATGGAAAAATGGTTGTCGGCGAAAATTACAGCAAAATCTCTGTTCATTATGCTCTGTAAAGGCAAGACGAAATTGCTAGCTCGATTTGGGCAGACAACCTAGATCTCAAAGCATTAGTTGTTATCCTTTTTAACCAATCATTTAGATGCATAAACCTGCAAGTGCACATACAAATTCTCACTGTCTCCATGCATCTTTCTCATTGGATAATTTTTTTTCCCGCTTGGTGCATGTCTGCGCAAATGCAGCTTCCAGATAAACTAATAACAAGTGAGCAAGATATCATTGTGAAAGCCTAATTATGACGAGTTCCTCACCTTTACCGGTGCCCTGTCAGGTGGGCAGAAAAAGGAGAGACGGTATGTGGATAAATTTCTGTTATAGTCAAACCGAGAGAAAGATGGTGGATCTTCCCGATGAGGATGGAGTACCGTGTGGATTCCAGATTGCTTGTAAAAACACTACCAATTTGAAAAGGCACCTGATAACACGGTATCCTGCAGTCTCTGACAAGGTGAATATCAATTATGCATGTTAGACCTCAGAGCGGTGCTAACTTCACTGTTTAGCCAGTTTTTATAAGCTTGTTACAGTTACCATTCAAAAAAAGTTACAAACAAAAAAATAATAATAATTGTGATCGGGTCAGATGAACAGATACAACAAAAAAAATCAGGGGAGGCATTACATGAAATTAAAAAAAATATTTTGTTCAATATACAGGGACAGCAAGCAAGGATGAAAATGATTATGATTGTCTTGGAAAACACACGCAACACTACTGCAGAAGCAGCAGAGGTAAACTTTAAACCAGGTAAGTCAACTTTTTTTAGTTTTTTCAACAAAGTTATTTGCTTTATAGAAAAGTAAAGTGC
>JAODKM010000118.1:8365600-8385130 GCA_026780845.1 Petrocephalus sullivani | reverse complement strand
AGTTTATTTTCCAACTCGTCACAAATGTGCTTGATGGGATTGAGGTCCGGACTTAGCACAGTGATTCTCCTTATGAATGCTCTATTCCATCGTTTATAGAGCATAATGATCACTTTGTAGATATTTCATTTGTTTTATGGGTATTTCAATGGCCAATTCAACAAAAACAACTGAAACCTTTTAAATATGCCAAGTGTTCTAATAATTTTGGCCACCACTGTATATATATAATAGGATGGCAAATGTAATTAGTTTAATCTGAAAATATACAAAACAAGAAAACAACAAACATTAATTACCAAACAAAAAAAATGTTGAATCAAGTTTTATCTGGCATCAGTCAAAAAATGTACTTGAAAAACATTCATTAAAAGGTGACATATTTTACATTAACCTCCTAGAACTGTCACAGCTATGTGCCAGCTACACCTTCCGACCCATAAAGTTTTCATCAAATATGCCTGCAAACCAGTTCCTCTACAAATCCATTACCTTTAGCCTGGGTCTCATACACCGTTGCAATTATAACAAAAAGAATCAATCTGAGTAAATTCAATTAAAGTAAAGGAATAAAACGGCCACCTCCAAAAACGTGACCAGTTACGTATCTTAAGCATCCACCTTCTTCCTAGGAGGAAGAGCTGCCTGTCGGTGATCCACAGATACACATTTGGAAGGATGTGGGGAGGGACACGCCCCCCATTTAGGCCACACCAAGCACATGCTGCATTTAGGAGGCTAACTTGCTTTGCTCTGCAGTATCGCAAAGCGCTCATTAAGTGGCAAATAGGCACTTATTTGGCTGCAGATTAAATATTAACCACGTTCTAACAGAAATCAGGTCAGGAAGCCGCCGGATTTTTGTGATCGCTCATAAAGGTGCTATTTGCAACAGCAACGCAGTGCTTCTAATGATATATAATAAATAATATAACAAACATCCATGTCCTCATTATGTGCGTCTCCAGTCCAACCCTTGTGTTTCACCACTTCCTGTATTTTGCACTTTGTAAACCATTACGAATGCCCTCCCCTGTCACTCACTGTCTGAATGCTGCACCACAGTCCCAGGGGAGCAGCGCTCCAGTCCCATGCTGCTGTATACCTGCATACGGACGGTGTGATGATAAAGTCCTTGACAAATGTGCATGCTGTACCCCAGTGTCAACAGGGCTGACCGGAGCGTAAAACCACAGCGCATGCACAATCCATACCCAGCCTATCCCGGCTCCTCTGCCGCCATTCCTGCCAATCAAACAAGACCGCACTTGGCAGGACTGCCTTTCCATCCCTGCTGCAATAGAAATGATTGCCTTGCACCGTAATCATCTTCTCATTTGCTAACAGACCTGCTAGCCTTTGTTACAATCAGACGGGTGTTTCCTCCCGCACGCCCGGCCCAGAGGGTCTCAGCAACTTCCCCACCTCCTGTGTTCACAGCGCCCCCCTGTGACTGCTCACTCGCCCCCTGAGAAACATTCCTGGCACATCACTGGAACTCTACTGCCTCACTCAGCTCCTGACGTCTTACCCTAAGAGCCTGTAATGACCCAGGAGCCTCACGCGATGTGCAGGAGTGGGTGGGCTCATCTGCTCTCTGGCCACACGACATTCACTGAAAGAGCTGGTGGAATTCACTGAAAGGTCAATACACTTGTATATTTTATAGGAATTAGCTTGATTCTTAGCTCTATAAAGGCCACGGCTGTTAGATTCTATTTAAAACAGTTTTTAATTAACCATCTGCTGCTTTGGAAGAACGAGTCTTGGTTCTTCTAGCCGAATTACTAGTTTTGCGCATAGCCCTGCTTGTCGTGCACTTGCGTCTCTCGCCGAAGGGAGCAGGCGGACGCCGTCCACACCAGGAATCTGCTCTGCATACAGGAAGGCAGCCATCGCCCGTTTGTTACGGGCTGACGGCAAGCTCACGCCAGAATCTGCACTTTAAAGGGAACGGAAAGGAGAGTCTGAATCGAAATTAGCCGCTGGCACGCCGTCAGAAACTGCACAGGCGCATTTTGCTGGAAAGCGGTATCCATCCGAACATATCTCGACGAGGCAAGGCATAATATGGTTTCCTGCTGAAAATTACTAAAAGAAGGGGGGGTATACACTTGCAGTGCTACGCTGCTGAACACCAGCTGTCGCCTGACTGATACCAGCTCGCAAAGAAAGAGACCTTGTTGTGCTAAACTCTGTCCTCAGCACGGCACTGTAAGAGTGACAGCTAAGCTGGCATTTTGAGTTGAAATCTTTACAAATGTCCCGAAAACCTCCCGGAAAACCCCACAGGTGCCTTTGGCGCGCCAGCTAAATGTATCCGTCAAAAGCTGATAGCTTTATTTATGCCACTCTCTTGATGTGCAACCTTTATGCCACCCCTGCGTTATTAAATAGCCATTATTATCAAGACTGCCACGTTTTTTTTTTCCCACTCGATTCCCTTCCATTAAATGACTGTCGTGGTTATTATGAGTTCACAGAATTAATGGAAAGGCGGCTCCTCTCCCATTGTGAGGCAGAGCGACAGCAAAGGCTTGCTGGATGGGAGAAATGTTACATGACTATTAAAGGGCACTTTTGTTGTGGGAAGGAATTTCACACAAGATGAAGATGTGTACATCCCATAAAAAGATGCAAATTAATATAAATCATGCTGCAACTTTGTCTGCTGCTAGATGTACTTAGTTTGCATGTTTGCAGTGTGATAAAAATCTGTTATTTTCTACCTTGTGGGGACATTCTTTTGGTCCCCACAAGGATAACCTCAATTTTCTGTCTGCAATCAAAAAAACTAAAAAAGTCTTGTATTTGGATTAGTTACATATGGTTAAGGTTAGGGCTGGGTAGGGGGTAAGGGTGTCATAGTTGGGATCAGGGTTATGCCCATAGGAACAAATGGAGTGTCCCCATAAAGATAGGTATACATGGTATGTGTGTGTGTGTGTGTACAGGTTTTGCTGTACTTGTGAGGGCCTTTGGTTCTTGATCAAATCCTCAAAAACCATGACTAATGAGGTTATTTTTCATGTCCTCACTACTTCAGTGTTCATTTTATAAGAATCTGTGACTGCAACCAAAAAACTAAAAATGCCAAAAGTCTCATATTTTGTTTGCTTACTTATGGTTAAGGTCAGGGCTGAGTAGGGGTTAGGGTGTTGCTACTGGGATTAAGGTTTTTCCCCTAGAAATGAATGGACAGCCCTCACTAAAACAGGAACACAAACGTGTGAGTATGTGTGTGTGTGTGTCCCTCATACTCACCCTCCTTTGATGTAGTCGAGGAAGGTGCACTCCGACTCCACGGAGAATGACAGCAGCGTCACCTTGGGATCAAATAAAGAGATGCCGTTCAGTTCCCTGGACACGTCGAGCCCATCAAAGCGGCAGGGACCTGCCGGGGTACGTGGCCCCGCAGAAGTCACCGGGCCCTCTCGGCAGATTGATGGCGAGACAAGATTAATAACTCCACTAATTGAGCTGTAAAACCATAAAAAGGACGTGACTTGGTTGCGTGGGCAGGAAGAATCCAGAACAATCTAATTGCTTCGCCACGAGTATCAGTCCTCGCAAACCACAGACACTCCCGTTAGTGGCTACCGCTTATCCTTGGTACTGCCTACGCTGATAATGGCTGATAATATTTGCCAGGGACTAACAGGAATGCCTCTATTATCAGCCAATAGAAGCGCTTTTTTAATGACAGATTCTATATCTGAAATCCCTCGTAGTGTTATTTTTTGACTCATTTAATAAAAGTGAGACAGATGCGACGTTCCTTAATGATCAGTGTGAAAACAGACTGATTTGATCTTAAGGATCACATTTAAGATCTAATTCTAAATGCAGACCTTACTCATATTAACATATTGTTAATTGTATTTATACTCTTTTGGGCATTTTCTATGATGAGTCTTCTGGACAACCTTGTTGGGAAGGGCAAGATTTTGTCCTGTGCAACAATTAAGTGAGGGTAAGAGGGTGGGGTGAAACAGTGTTACCTGCCGTGCTCAAGGACGCAATCTGCCGGCCCTGGGTTTCGAACTAACAACCTTCATAAAGGCTTAAGCTGCAGAGCAATGCACTGCAGGTGCGTTTTCACATGGCCAGATGTGGTCTAAGGTTTCTTCAGCACAGGGTTGTCTTTGTTGAAAATTACCGGGCAAAACCAGCAAGCCTATAATATATTCTGTATAGGCGGCTCAGTGAAGTTTTACACTAGTAAAACGTTTTTGCACACACTGGTATTTTCTACATTTTAGTAAGTGTTAAGTGAGTATATAAGTTTATAAATTTAAGTTTATAAAGGAAACTTGTTTTTTTGACTTACATTTTCATTAATGGTTGTTCACGCAACATTCCAGTGCTTAACAAGAACAAAAATTCTGCAGTTTGTGAAATAAATGGAAAACTGGTAAAAACCTGTAGTATGCAAAAACTTTTGACTGGGAGTGTAGTCAGCTGGTTTAAGTCACAGTATCTTGGGTAACCAACACAGCAGGAGCTGAGTGAAATTTCAGACCCAACCAATAGATAGAGGTGACCATTCTGCCACACTCTAAATGTGGACTGGCAGCTGGCTGGCGGCCATGGCTACCTCACCATCTGCCGACCGCGGTGACGGATGGCCGCTGGATCGCCGCGGCAACTCAGCTGCCAGCCGCGGATATTTTGAGACGCAATGGCAGGGATGACCGATAAACACAGCGAGACGACAACGCCGATCTATTTCTCTTTAAATCAACGCGAATTAGCGCGAAGCGTGAAAAGGGATAAGGACTAATCGAGCGACGGCGCGCTCGTTCACGGAGGGGACGGAATTCAACCGTACCACTTGAATTAACGGTGAAAGAGTAGGGAGGCTTTTCGGGAGGTTCGGGATGGGGGCGATGGAGGGAGGGGTGAGATTCGAGGTGTGCGCACTCACCGTTCCCGAATTCACATATTTCTTTTTCTTCATTTTCTTTTTCGGATTTACCACCTAGGAGCCAAACAGACACAGCAGGTACATGACAGAGTGCCACCAAAACCTGGACCGAGACGCAAAGGCAGCGAGCCTCCATTCAGTAGCAAGGCGCAAGGCACCTTCCATTCGCAGAGGGGCAGAGCGACTGGGGAGCAGTGGCCCCACAGGAACCTCGATGGTGCTGGAATTACGGGGGAGAACGGAGCATGCAGCCATGTGAAGAAGTGGGACGAGCTCCTGCTGTCTGCAGAACAACGCTGACCACATTCTTCTGTCAGAACTTCTCTCCTTCGTGGTCAGTTTCTCTCTCTCTTTCTGCCTTACATTACTGTGGAGAGGGTGGTCCTTGGAGTAGAGGAAAGGCACCCCACACCTTTCTGTCGGCACTGGGAGAGATGCGGATACTGAAGGCGACACCCGCGTGACAGGAGCCGACGCTCCTGGAGAGCAGGAAAGGGGACAGCCTGACTGTGCCCAGAAAAGCCACACCGCTGCAGCGCATCTGTGCCCCCTGGGGCAGAGGAGCGGAGCTGGCCACCCCACTGAGCATCCACTCCTTCATCTCAACCATGGAAGATGCACAGCACGGGAAAGCTGGCCGATTTGAAGCCTCGATCAACCCCTCGCCTGCAGATGGCGCTCTCGGCCGTTTAAGCAGTTAGCGTGACGAAGCCGGACTTGGGAAGGGGATGAAGCGTTCATCCACAAGTATGCTGCGCATCCACCAGCACCATTCTCTGGGGGTTGGGGGGGGGTCTGTTTTTATCTGGCACCCCCTCCACACCAACACCTTGCTAGTTTTCACCGGCACTGAGGAGAAGATGCTGCACGCAGCAGGGCACCGAGGAGGGGAGGCGTCGCGTTCGGGGCAGAGCTGGCACCCGAGGATGCGACGGGTGGCTGGTTTCCACGGAAACCAATTACTAGGTGTCAGATGGAGGGGAATACGTTTACAGTTACCTGCTGCCATTGTTCCTGGGACACGGATACAGAATCTAATAGCGACTGCCAGTCAAATCTGACGTTGGTGTCACACTTCCATGTTCCACCAGCCTAACGGGTGACACCAAGGCCTCCAGACCAGCCCCTTACAGGAGAGACCTCCTGTCTGCGTCAAAACCCACAGAGAATCATTCCGCTCGTTATGAACTGCAGGCATACACAATAGCTGTTCCTTCTCATCTAGAGGTACCAGTAGAATTAAGAGACGGCCATTACACAAGGAAGCATATGGCGGCAGCATGATTTCCAGGCTCTGCACTGGGCTTCACGAAGCCACATGACCGAAGAATCTTAATGGAAGCCACATGGTGAAACGCTGGCAGCTGGCAGAAACTTGGGGGAGGCTCCTCTCCCCGCACCCCGTGAGATACGCCGCTCCATCTCTTGTTCCACTCCAGTGCCCGGCCACACCGTAACCACGGCAGCCGGAGGGAGACGACTTCAAATCATTCACGATTAAATCCACTTGAGGATTCCGTCAGACACGGAAGCTCTTGTCCCCTTTATTGCAGCCGGCCAGTGTGGTTCCTAGCCCTATTCATAGTCAGGTAAATTGAATCATCATGCTTGAATGATTAAGCAAACATCTCGGCAGGTGAAAATGGGGCCTGGATTGTCATTGATAGCGCTTATGAAACCCATTACGGTAAATTGGGGCTCTATTTACCATGCAGTGGGGTCCGCTCTCGGATACGTGCAAGCCCAGTCTCATCATAATGTCCCCACCCCCCAACGTCTACAAGAAGCATGGGGCTCATTCGCAAACATTTCGATGGTTTCTCCATGTAATCAAACACAGCTCATATTCTCATACTGGTGCTACCGTTGGGAACTATATCTGATAATTCTCCCTCCCTGGGGCTCCTATTAATCTCTGATCGCAAACTTTCCCGCAGCAAAACTTAATTTCGTTCTGTTGATCAGCATCTCGAAAGGACACTGGGAGCAGAGCGGGGGAGCAATAGAGGGCAAAACAACCTATTGCTCATGTCGGGAAAACAAACTCAAAAGTACTTCAAGAACAATTCATTTGTTAATGCATGGAATAAATTGCCGTGCAGATCAGAGACGAGTCTAAATCCCAACGTGAAGAGGAATCTGGCACGAGATTCAATTCCCTGGCAATCAGCAACACCATTAGCTTGCGAGCTCAGGCTGCTTGAGAAGTGTGCGACAAACAGGCGATCAAAGAGGAAACCCAGAGCCAGCTGCATGCTGGGTAATGGGGCTGCTGATGTGCACATCAGACAGGCAATGGGCTCACGTTTCACATCTCGAACAGCTGCTGTCCTCTCAAGATGGCCGGAATCCCCCCAGTGGAGTGGCGCCACTCACCTCATAGACGTTGAACTGGCTCTGGCCCCGTGCCAGCTCTCGGTAGCTAGTCATGAATTCGCCGATGAAGTCGTGGCTGCAGGCAGAGACAGACACACGTCAATGTCTCCCGGAGGAAAACATCTGGACATAGAGAGAAAGGCCGCCGCCGGTTAACGGTCCATGGGAGCCCCGGCTCAGAAATACAATGTGTTTCCCCTGGGGTACTTGGCGTGCTGCAGAGTAATTAAAGCGAAAGTCCAGCTGAATGGTGGGAATCACACTTAAAGTATGATCGCTGCAAGTCAGACAGAAGCAAAACACAGAAACCGCAGCCCAGGCATAAACCACCACAATACATGCTGAGGAGCATGCATGACAAAGAGAAGGACCCAGCTTTAACCAGAAACGCCTCCAGGACACCAGTGTAAACAAGTCAGGTCCCAGCTTCCAAAGCTGCCAGGTCGATAGGAAACGGCCCTTTGGCCCCTGACTCACCTGCCATCCCGATCCCAGTCGTAAACCTCAACCTTGATGGTCCTGCAAGGCATCCAGAAGAGCATCAGGCATCTGCTCACCATGCATCAGATCAAACCACTCAGATCTACTCAGAATACATGGAGGACAATTTTGGATGAGAGGGCTTACTACTCATATATGATTTAAGTCCCCCGGGATGAGAGCATATATGAAATGTGAGAATCAATATCATTCCCTTAAAAAAGGGAGAAGGTGACATGTTCTTTTGGGGCATGATTCACCCGCCCCCCTGGGCAGGCGCTCGCGTGGGGTGGGGACCCTGAATTCAGAGGGGGGTACTGGTGGGGGGTGCAGAGGAGACGACAGGAGACGAGATCGCTGCAGGCTTCTTTTCACTCATCTCTCCCAAATGCAGAGCAAAAATAGATATGGCGCAGTACACAAGTGGGTAGCTAGGGGGGGCCACTCCAGGGCAGGAGCTCAGATTCCTTAGCTGTGGAGCCCCTAAACTGTCCCCCATTTACCTGTCCCATGAAACCAGTGAAATTGTTCTATATAAAGACTTAGACCGTGTTTCTCCAGTCCTTGGGGACAGCCAGACGGTCCACTGTTTTGCTTCCACCAGGCTCTCAGCCAATCAAGAACACCGAATACCTGGTACAAGTGCGTTAGGAGCTGGGAGGGAGCGAAAACGTGGACTGGGTTGAGAAACGCTGGATTAAGAGGAAGCAGTTGCCAGACCTCTCCCACCTGGTCTCCCCAAAACTGAGGTCCTGGGAGACCCTTTGCTTGGAGCAGGAGGGCAGGGATGTACTAGGAGAAGGCAGTCCTGGTCAGAATAACTGTGCATTGCAAAAAAGAACTACTCTTCTGTGAGCCACGCAATTTTCAGACCGTACTTAGTGAGAAAGTCACACAGTCGCATGGGGTCATTTCGGAATCGGAAACACCTAGATTCACATTGCCCACTTGACTTCACGACTTCACACTGGATCCCTTTAAGGCTAACTTTCATCTGCTGATTCCAAGCTATCAGCTTCTCATATCTAATGCATTTGTAGAGTAGCCTTTCACTTTTATGGTAATTACGTATGTCCTGATTCACCCTGCTGAAAGAAAAGTGTCAGCCTATCCTGAGAATTCAAGGCTCAAGTGAGTTTTTGAGACGCTGTCACTTTAACAATTCGAGGACCAATCATTCAGGCTGGCTTCTCTGATGATGATGACGATGATGCACTTAAGTCTAATGGGATCCTTGCAAAGCAAAAGGTTTCCTCTGATACCTCACTCTTTGAACAGAGGGTAAAAGCTTTCATATCTCGGATTGTGGACTTAAAAATCGTCAACACAAAAAACACATTTTTGAGTAGTAAGATACTTAATGTAACATTGTTTTTTTTTTGTCAATAAAAAAAGGGAGAGTACAATAGTTATACTTAAATCACTGAAATATAAATCATTCTAAATAAGTAAAACCAGAACAGATCAAAGGCATTTTCCATTTGTGTCTGGAGATCTTCAACGTTTCTGAAGACAACCAGACATTTACATTATTTAAAAGACTTTTCTCTCAATTACTGTTACTTTGATGTTACTGGCGAAGCACAAATTCCACACCCAAAGGTCTACTATGGCTATTATTTTAAATAATCTTGTTCGAAAAAACACAAAAGTGTTTCATTTTCTGCTGCTATAGTTTCCTGGGACCAACTTCCATCGTTGACCAGAAATACAAAAGCTGAGAGTATTGGTCGGCCTGCCAGTAAAACAACAGTCTGAGTACTAATTCTTCTTCCCCTGAGAAAACCAAATAAGCTGTTCTGTCGACGTCTCAGAGACATGCTGTCAGGAAAAGCGGCATTTAGCGAGCGCTGTTTAGTCATCAGCTGACGGACAACTCCACAGCACAGCTGGACCCAAGAAGGGCCTCTTTGGGTTTTCGGCACAATGTTTACTCCCGGCTGTACCCTAACAGCACCATGGCGACTAACCATCTGTGCCAGCGCAGATTCACATTAGTCTGATCCAGACAAAGCTTTTGATGCAGAATGTAAGGGGATCGATTCGTTTGAGCTAAAAGCACCAGATGGATTCCTGTTGCCCAAATGGGGAGCAGAGCCGCTGTTTAGCTACCAAAGATAGTTATTAGTACTGATGCCATTAAGTGCTAAATAATACCCATGCTAGAGGGTTATCTGGATTTATTATAACACATTTTAGGCTGTCTTAAAGCCTCTTATTTATAGTGATGCTTTTTATATGAGCAGGAAAACCCAGGCCTAATAAAAAATGCACAGCTAAGCAAAAATTTCCCTTAATCGTACATAGCGGAAAAATTTTTTTTTATTAAATTGAGCACCCACTTGCTTTAATAATCAGGACGTCACTTTGATGTAGTAAAGCAGCCCCAAGCGCATGTCCCACCTCCCCGGCTGGGGGAATCTCCCCCAGCCCCATCTCGGGCTATGTCCAGGGGGGTCGGGATCATGACACTCACACAGCTGGAGATCAGTGGCTCATCCCCACCACTAACCCAATCCCCAGTCAGATTAGCAGCGGGCCACCCTGGAGATGAGCCTTATTCACACAATCCCCCAGGACCCTCCCCCTGAATCAGGCTGCCTGACCGAGAGCCGGCCTTTCCATTCCCTCAGTGTTTCTACCGCGTAGTAATGGTCCCTAACCACGGCAGTCGCGCGGCAACTTCGGGCCAAAAAGTTAACAAAGACAGCAGGCGGTTTTACATTTTATGCATTTATACAGCCGTATATATTAATGACAGGTTCAGGTTGGGCCTGTAGCTGTGAGCCGCAGCAGAAGGGATCTTCTGGGGAACGGACACAGCAGCTATTTGCAGGGTTTCGGTCGGCTGGCTGGCGTGACATTTTCAATTTGGGACAAGTCATGTAGGTAACAGCTTTATTATGTTGTAAATAGTCTGTAGGGTACGCAAACTACTCCAGCACTTTCGATGTGGCTAAGTTTATGCTTATAATGGAATACTAAGATCTCTTGCGTGAGCATGAGAGCCTGAAAGCGTGAGTGTCAGGGCAGATGCGTGAGAGCTGGCAGCCCGGTATGGGACCTTAACCCCTCGCTGGTCACCACAGGCTAACCGCTACCTGGCTACGAATAAGCTAGGCTTTGGCTGCACGCTGCGTCACGCCTGCCAGCCAGGAAAGACCCTACCTGTCGTAGTCGCCATTGCAGAGCGCCCGCACCGGGATGGCGAAGGGCTGCCACACGGGGTTTAGCGTGTTCTTCACTACCTCCGTCTTGTGGCAGATGGTGAACCTGAGCACAGGGGCGACATCACAAATCAGAAGAGCCTTACGTGGCAGAGCTTTCTGCCGCCCACCTCCCGACTCAGAAACACCACGCGGCAACACATTATTTCATAACCCTTAGCAGAGGCTTATTTTATGCTCCATAGTTGCCTATGGCAACTGATATAAATGATCACAGGCTGGACCCTTGCCAAGCGCCGTGTCACCTTGCAATCTCACACCCGCCCATGAGAGGTGATCAGTGCCTCTAAACAGTGACGACTCCGGTTTTTGTTCTGTTTTAGGATGACATTTCTCAGGGTGTCACTCTGTTGGAGGCCTCGTTAGGGGCTGCATGAGACACTTTTAAGGGGCATTTTATCAGAACACCTTTGTTTTTAAACATAAGGGGCTGATTTTCTGGAGACTTCCAGCCGGGAGAGCACATTTACACATCATCGTAAGGGGCAGAGGACGCGTCCGCATTTAATGGAGCGGTCGCAACGGGACTCGTGGGTGTAAACCGCAAGGGGGGCATGAACACTATAACATTTTAATTAATCAAGACAGAATCTATGAAAGTAAAATAAAAATCGATACGTAAAGCAGGTTTGAAAATGTGGCATGCCAGCCAATTAATACCCAGGAAAACAGATGGCAACATCAGCTCAGGCGTGCGTTTCTGTCATTTCCAATGTTCCATGTAAGGAAAATGTATCACTCCAACTGTGGCGCAGATGTTTTTCCCATGAGCTGTCTTCCGTGGCCTCTAAATTGTTATTCTGTATATACACTAAAAAAGTTTACATCGTTCCCTAAAATCTGATAAAAATAAACTGATTCCGAATTATCTGACCCTTAAAATATGACAATAGCATTATGATTAAAAAATAGTTTTTAAAATGTGGCCTTGTGCATAGAAATTGCGTTCTGCTCAGTTCCTAAATTAATGTAATAAAGTAATATATTATAATATAATAGAACCCTTAAAATCGGTTCAACCTCTTAACAAGCTATTCAGTTGTATATTCAGGGATGGATTCAGCTGAGCCTTTAAACTCTTAATTGCAACTGTTTAGCAAATCGATGTTGCACTTTAGAACACTTTCAGGAATGATGCGTTTAATCCATAAAAAGTTCTGCCTCTGCCTTGTAAACAGACTCATAATACGAACCAAAGAACAACATTTTTCTGACAAGCTATCACAAAAGGTGCGCTTCTAATACATATGCATACATATGCACAAGCACGCACTTATTATACGGTTTTCATTATCGTCTTTCAGCACAAAAAACAACAGACTAAAATACACGGAATAGCACCACGAATGAGGTGAAGACACTGAAGAGCCCTGGGTATAGCTCGAGAGGCAAACAACATGCATGGTAGCTTGTGTTGTGCTTATGGTTCTGCCAACAGGAAGCCTACACTGTATCTTCCCATATAAAGAGCAGTAGTGCTCAGGCCCTCAGCGCTGTGCCGGTAGCTGGCTGAGGACGGATGTCGCGTTCCGGCACTGCCCTGTACCGTTTGTCTCATTCTGTACACACCGGGTGGGAAGATCATCACCAATGCATCACGTCTTCCCCAGAAGCTAAATATCATTTCATGGTGCCTAGTGCTTTGGGCATGTTGTCAGGTAGAGGCCTTGGCATTATTCCCCTGCAAGGCCAAGATAAATATCTTTGCAACTGCATCGTTTTCTCAGCATCTTGACCTCAAGAAAATCAAGGGGCTGACAGGGATTCGACGGCTCAGCAGCTAATCAGTAATGCCGGTTCTGAGCAATTAAAGATTCCTTACTTAGTTCAGGGAGACAGTATTCAATGGTGCGTCATTAAACAAGCCTGATTAGCACCATTTAATGTGTGCTTTTTCTGCTGTTTACCACAGCAAGTTCACATGAGGGGTTATGGTTTAGTGCCATTTTGACCCCATGGCTCAAATCACTCATGCTTCTGGTTGTCAGATCCAGAGTCACTCAGACAGCCTTTAAATCATCAGTGGGATCACTGTGTCTATTTTGCATAGCTCAGCTGTGCCCATCTGCAGCACAATTTTTCATTTGACAATAACATTGTGCTTCTGTGAGGCTGATTATTATTCAATGCTGAATAAATCAAAGACAAAAATAAATGAATTACGTGGTTGTGGGTTTTCCGTGTTTCCTGGCCACAGCAAAGAGTGCCTGTGAAACGCTCGATCACTCGATCACCGTAACACGTGCATTTTGTTTACAGCCAACCCAAAGCAAGGAAATCACACTCACGTTCCATCCTCATTACTTCTAAAGAACACCATGAAGGGGTCCGACTTGCCAAAAAAGTCCTTCTTGTCCAGCTTATTGGCACAGAATTGCATCGTGGCATTGTCCTGTAGGAGAGACAGGCAGAGTTACAAACTCTTACCACTGCCTTCAGTGATTCAAAAATGACTGATAAATATGTCCCCATGAGCACTCAGATGGGTTTGCTACAGCTGTGAGCCAGAAAACGTGAAAAAAAAATAAACACCTACATTAAACATATAAAGCGAATGCCAACGGGAATATTACTGCGATAGCGTTACATCATGACTAACCTTTATGTGTCACATGCAAAATAAACCAAAAATATCCTGTAAACATAAATAACATTAAGTACCACATTTCCTGTGAAACAAACAGAAGGTTTCGGAGTAGCAAACTGGTAATTACAGAGACCTGATGTATTTGTATTTTTTGATAGAATGGAATGCCTTTACTGTTACTGTACAGGTAGTAAGTTGTACAAAATTCAGTCTTTGCATATTCCAGCTTGCTTTCGTATCAGGCACACACACACACGTAATGTTTAAAGACACAAAGATGCACTTTTCTATGGAGCAGCAAGTCGTCGCTGAGATATTGCCTTTACTAAATCAAAATTGCCGGTGATGCTTGGGAAGACTTTCATTAATTAGCCTTTAGCGTCTTCCTAAGGCTTTCAGTGTGATAATTGCAAAGTGGTACTTTCTCTACCAAATGTCCCTGTGCAATCAACACTTTGGTCAAAGTAATAAGCAATTAAGATAAAACGGGAGGTAAGTAGCATTCCGGGTGCAGACATACGGAAATCGGGGCTCTGATGCGAGGCCAAGTTAGCGCGGTGCATTAAGAGTGAAGGCGATCACCGCGTCTTAAAGCCTCCCGTATGCAGCATCTCTGCCGTGTAACAAGACGCGAGGGGAAGGAGGGAGCGTGTCACTGTCACCATGGCCATGACACCCTTGACAGGGGTCGGCCGAGACCTGGAAGCTGAGGTTTAGAATTTCATTCGAGTGGGCAGCCTTCAGCAATTGACGAGACAGAACCGCAGGTCAACGGGTTGGTCAAAGACACATCCGTCAGCCTATCGGATCCTGAACAGCTCCAGAAGTGTGAACTACGCTAATTATAAGACTTAAAAGCAGCATTCAAATTAGCATCAAAAGCGGCATTCAAATAGTACTTTATCATTCTCGCCTAAGAATACTAGAGGTTATTACCCCTGAAATAACATTCCTTTCCTATTAGCTACTGTGAGTCTCTGGGAGGCACTGCAATAACTCGGGGTCACGTGGGGTCATTTTTTATCTAACGATATCATGCTTATATTTCAGCCAGTGGCTAAAGGTACCTCAGTTAATGGAAGTGAGCTTTCCAGATTGGACTAATTGCCTCGTTAAGGTCCTAATAGCGTCAGCTGGCCAAGTGCAGGAGGAGTTGCGTTGTTATGGATCTGTGTAGAAATCTGTTTCTGTTTTGTAGCCTTTTCCTTCGGTCTAACGAGTGGTGTGTGGCTCTGTGGGTTAAGATGCTGGGATCAGAAGATCGCTGGCTCTGATCCTACAGCTGGTAGAGTGAGTTCATAGTTGGGCCCCTGAGCAAGACCTTTAACCAGAATTGCTCCAGGAACTCTCTGAACCTGTTCATTTATACATGACTTTGGACAAAAGTGTCTGCTAAACAAATAAATGCAATTAACTTCTGTACTGTCCCATGAATCTCTCATTAAAGAAGGCTCACCTCAGAGTCATTTAAATGACCCTGTTCATTTGGTTAAAACCCAGCACGGGTGGCACAGTGACGCAGTGATTAGCACAGTCCCCTTACGCCTATGGGACTCGGGTTTGAGTCTCTGCTATGGCTCCATACTGTACATGTAGAGTTCACATGTCCCCGGTGCTGTTGTGGGGTTTCCACCCACAGTTGAAAAACACGTGGAGGTTAACTGGAGCTACCAAATTGCGAGTAGGTGTGTGTGAGTGTGCCCTGCAATGGGTTGGCGCCCCGTCCTGGGAGATTCCCTGTACCCCCACCCTCACCATAACCCAGCATAAGGCAAGTGATTACAGAAGACAGATGGATGTTAATCAACAGAGACCACCTAATGCAACTTGCCAGTAGATTGCGCTGCACTGTATTCATGTGCACATATTACTTTGGATGCAGTTTTTAATTTAAAGTTTATGAAACGCAGTTTGGAGCTCTAAACAAATCATAAGCTTTTGGCTACCATTTTGCATAGTGCAAGTTAGTTATGAGCCCTGAGGAAACCCTCACAGCAGAGAGAGAAGATGCAAACTCCACACAGGTTGGAGATGGGATTCGAACCTCAAACCCTGGAAGCATGACATAACAGGGATACCTAGCGGGCCACAAACTCAATTAACAGCATGCAATTTTAAAATCCTTTTGAAAGAAATCTTTAAAAAGCCCTGCTAAGTAAGGACCACACATGTTTTTCTGGATCACTTTGATTGATGTCACATCTCCCTAACCACACATTTCTTTGACAGCCCCCGCATGTTAAATGATCCATGAAACCTAGCGACGGCGACGGCAGGAACAACTAATAATAACCGCAAAGCCACTATTTCATTACAAGCTTTCATTAGTTGAAATCTATTTTATCTATAGCCATTGAATTTGGGGGGACGGCACTGCTGTTTCTGAGTCTATCTATGACAGGTAGACAGATACTCCAGGCAGTGTTTTGATTCTAATAACCCACTATCACACATCCATCCCCATCAGCGACAAAGGAAACTGTCTTTACTTTGACCCTGAAATGACATTAGGGCTAAAACATAAACTCTATACAGATGGACAGGCCTGCGGTCGTCCGCTGCATTGCCTGAATGCCTGATAGATCTGAAGAAAGTGGCAGAGTTAGCCAGCACTAATGCTCCGCAGGGTCTAACGCCGGCTTTGTTCTGTCCCCTGGCTGGTTTCATCATTGGGCTCTTGTCTAATCCTGCTTTCTGAAGAGAGTATGTCGCTTTGGATAAAAGTGCCTGCTAAACAGACATAATGTAAATATTTCCTGGGAGAGGCTGCAGGATCCCCAGCAACACTGCACTGGATAAGCAGGTACATGGGTGCAGCATGTACTGAGAGCTTCAGGTATAAGAAGATATAGAGGGCAGAGTCTATGTACCAGGATTTCCAGCGGAGACCAAGATGAAGCACATAGTATATGCTTAAACATTCTGAGAACTTTAAAAATGTTAAATCCCTTGGATAAGTGTACGTGCTGCTTAATAACAGAAATTAGCTCTTGTGCTACCAATTGCCTCTCCAATCACTCAGCAAGCGAATATCACCCTACCTGTTCAAAAACACAGAAATATATCAGCAGTTGTAAGTCTTCACTCTTGCATAGTGCAAGGAAATTTTGCATAAAGAATGAAGTTTGTGGGGCTTCAGGGGTTCTGTTGTGGAAAGGAACAAATCTGTGGATGGATTTCAGAAGCAGAAGTGTTGCAGAAGTGCACTGTGGAGATCCTGAAGCTGTGTGGATGCACTTTGCGGTCTGATAAATTCAGGATGGAACATTTCGGCCTGAATTCAGTATGCGGTTCGGAGAAAATCCAACAGCAAACACTAGCAAAGCACCCCATCCTCGGTGAACTGCAAAGGTACGGTATCACTCTGCTCAGCGGGGAGCAGGGACCTCGTCGGGGGCGGGGGGGGGAGTTCAGCGGCAGCGGAATACAGATATTCTTGATGGAAACCTGCTGAACTCAGCAAGAAAGCTTACAGAGAGTAAGTTAACTTTTCAACATGACAAAAAGTCTGAACACAGAGTCTAACCCACAGCCAAGGAGCCCTCAAATATTTGTTAATAATTGATAAAATCAACCCAAATGCATTTATCAAGACTCTGGTCCTACAATTAGTCCTAAGCAGTAAAATATGATCTGGCTAACCCCAACAAATTGTCCCTCTCTGCCTGCCTATCTATCTGTCTGTCTGTGTGCCATCTGCCTGCACCAGTCTGCCTACCTGTCTGTCTGCCTCCTTGCCTGTCTGTCTGTCTGTCAGACTATCTGTCTGCCTCCATGCCTGCCTGTCTACCTGCTTGCCTGGTTGTTTGCCTGCTTGCCTGTCTGTCTGTCTGCTTGCCTGCCTGTCTGTCTGTCTGTCTGCCTCCATGCCTGCCTGTCTGCCTGGCTGGCTGTCTGCCTTCATGCCTGCCTGTCTGTCTGCCTCCATGCCTGCCTGTCTGTCTGCCTCAATGTCTGCCTGGCTGGCTGTCTGTCTGTCTGCCTCCATGCCAGCCTGCCTGTCTGTCTGTCTGTCTGCCAGTCTGTTCACCTCCTTGCCTGTCTGTCAGACTGTTTGCCTGTCTACCTGCTTACCTGTCTGTCTGTGTGCCTGCTTGTCTGTCTGTCTGCCTCCATGCCTGCCTGTCTACCTATTTGCCTGTCTGTCTGTCTGCCTCCATGTCTACCTGCTTGCCTGTCTGTTTGCCTGCTTACCGGTCTGTCTGTCTGCCTGTCTGCTTCCTTGCATGTCTGCTTACCTGTCTGTCTTCCTGCTTGTCTATCTGTCTGCCTCCATGCCTGCCTGTCTACCTGCTTGCCTGTCTGTCTGCTTGCCTGCCTGTCTGCTTCCTTGCAAGTCTGCCTGCCAGTCTGTCTTTAGAAGGACCTGGCTGGATTTTGACAATGGCTGGTTTTTCAAGTCAGCTAAAGGATGTATAGAGAGACAGGAAGAGCATGCATTCAGTTATGTGTTTTTTTCTGGATGCTCCATTTTCATCCCACAATCCACAGACACGGAATTAGCTGTGGCAGGGGCTGGACAAAATAAAATGATTCAATTTAATCCACAATTACATTTTTCATAAGCATCATTCACTTGATTTCATGGTCAGTCTTCATCATTTAAGTCCGTCATCGCATGAGGGTTGCAGTTTTGGTTTCAGATGTTTGGAGATATTCTTGACTTACTGTCCACCCTGCTGGCAGACAGTTGCCTCCTTCACACACTGGGCTCACTTCTGAAAGCGAACAGAAATGCTCTGATGCGTTTCTCCATCACCGTGCTGGAGGCCAAGCTTTAGTCAGGAGGCTAGGATTGGAGATAGAAGCAGCTTTTCAGTTCAGCCTCTTTCCTAGAGGATGCTTGACAATGCAGTGAACATGGTGTGTGTGTGTGTGTGTGTGTGTGTTTGTGTGTGTGTGTGAGAGAGAGCGAGAGACGGGCGCGGGGGGGGAGGGGTGCGAGGGGAGTGGAGACAGCAGAGGGATGATTAGCTGTATTCACCTGAGGCAAGTCCCTCGACCCGTCAAAGTCTCGCTGATTGGAACTAGCAGCGGATCCCATAAAATGATGCCACAATAAAAGGGCGCCGCTCATCAGAGCAGTATTGTTGTTCTGAATTGCGTGGCCTCCCCCAGGATCCTCCACCCCGGGCTAAGCATCCGTTCCGTTTCAGCGGCGGCTCGCCTCGCTCGTCACCCTGCCGCAGTGTGACATCCTCTGGTGGACTTACCGAAAACCCATCACTGGCAAAACAGAGTGAAGCTCTGCTTGCCGTTTGTATTAGTACATTGGAATGTCCTCGTTGTCACATGTCCAGTCGTGCTCTGCTTAAAGACACGCATAAATACACCAATGAGCCAAAACAGTATGACCACCCCCACCTGAATGTGGAAAAAGTGCGTGTCAAGGACTAGGGTATATTCGCCTGTACATTCAGTACTCATAGTTGACATGTTGAATGCAGAAGAAATGGACAGGAGACCTGATGGACTTTGACAAGGACCAGATTGTTATGGCCAGATGACTGGGTCAGAGTATCTCCGAAACGGCAAAGCTTGTGGGGTGCTCACGGTCAGCACCTACTCAGAGTAGTCTGAGCGGAAAAACACAAACCACCAGACAGGGTGTAAATACAGGTGAGGATGAAGCTGGAGGTGTGAGCACAGAGTCCGGTATTTATCTGGTGCCCGCAGGGGGTTAAGGACCTTGCTGAAGGATCCAACAGAGACTATTTGGCCAAGGACAGGATTTGAACCAGAACCTTCCAATCACAGACACACCTAACCTGCTGAGCCTCACACCACTAAACTGTCCCGTCCCGAATGACACAACGGCCCTTCCGCGATCCTGCCACAGACGGGGCGAGTGCCTTGGCGCTTAGCAGGCGACTGTAGCCATCACTGAGAGGCACCGCGGGAGCACTGCGAGGAAGAAGTGTGATGGGGCCATC
>JAODKM010000118.1:8319382-8364359 GCA_026780845.1 Petrocephalus sullivani | reverse complement strand
ACACACCTAACCTGCTGAGCCTCACACCACTAAACTGTCCCGTCCCGAATGACACAACGGCCCTTCCGCGATCCTGCGCTTAGCAGGCGACTGTAGCCATCACTGAGAGGCACCGCGGGAGCACTGCGAGGAAGAAGTGTGATGGGGCCATCAGCCAAAACGCCTCCTGCTGGGGAAGCCTGGAAGCGGGCACAAGGCGATTACAGCGTGGCTCCATGAGCGCCGGGTGTGCCACCTCACCCCGGTTACAGCGTGGCTCCATGAGCGCCGGGTGTGCCACCTCACCCCGGGTACAGCGTGGCTCCATGAGCGCCGGGTGTGCCACCTCACCCCGGGTACAGCGTGGGTCCATGAGCGCCAGTGTGCCACCTCACCCCGGGTACAGCGTGGCTCCATGAGCGCCGAGTGTGCCACTAATGCAAATGGCCTTTCTGGGGGTGTTAACACAGGAGGGAATTCCAAGTGGCTTGTGTGACGCACAGGTCACTGCGCTCCGGTAAACCAGGCACCGGAACGGCAGTGTTAAACCGGTAACGTTTAGGTGACATGCAACCCACTCCATAAGACGGACGCTTCTGAAAGCTTTTAACAACCAGCGAGGGCGAATCTCGTTAATGTGATTTCCCTTCCCGGAGCCACTCGGTATAAAAATGTGGGAAATTTATATATTTACAAGAGGAAACATCTGTCAGATCTTGAGTGAACCTAAATTGTTTAAATAAATATCGCACCGTAAATATTTATATTAGTTCTTTCATCAGATCTATAAAAATTTTTCTTTAAAAAGGCAAATACCATCACAAATTATATCTCTGCCATGTATACAGCCCATTTGAAGAGTTTTTTTGTTTTTTATCACATCAATTTTAATCCCAACCCATCCTATTATACCGTTATATGTAAATAAAGCACTTGTATCACTGAAAACACACACAGCATATTGCTGATTCCGGACTTCAGAAGACGGCCAAGCGTGACTTACATCTCACAGCTACGCAGGTTGTGATTTATTATGATGTGAACGGGAATGTTTAAACAAGCGCTGGCCCCGTGTGTGTGTTTGGTGTTTCTGTGTGCCAGTGTGTCTGTGTTTGTCTGCATGTGTGTGACCTGTAACCTGTGACTTTTTACCTGGTGAGGACATTTTTTCACAAGAATTTACATTTTATAAAAATCTGTGAATGCGATCAAAAAAGTATTTAGTTTGATTACTAATGGTTAAGGTTAGAACGGGGTTGGGGTTAAGGGTGTCACAGTCGGAATTAGGGTTATACCCATAGGAATGAATGCGGAGTCCCCATAAAGCTCATTAGCGCAAAGGCGGGCGGTGTACCTGGCAGAGCCTTATGCCACTGGTGCTAATCATACTGCGGGATTCCGCCCGCTGCTGATCCCGCGTATCGCCACTGCAGGCCATACGGGGGATGTCAGGCGCACAAGCACATGCCGTCTGCTGTGTGCCACGCAGGACACTCTATCGCATTCGGAGGTGGCAGGACACGCAGGTCGGCGGCTTGCCGACACCACGCCGACTCCGCTGAAGCGGGCGCCCAGCCGGCCTATCTTGCAGCCGCGGCGGGAGGGCACTCAGCCACTGCCTCCAGCGTTTTAGGGCTGTGGGCGAAGGGCCTGGGGGTTTTCAAGCGATTAAAGGGACATTAATGGAGCTCTGGGGGTGCTGGAGGTGGGGGGGCTGCATAATGGCTCCTGGGTCTTTATCGGACACGGACGAGCTCACATTAGAGAGGGCTGGCATGCATGCGGACTGGCTGTCGGCTCTGACATTTTATCCCAGCGGCTGCTCTCCCCAGGATGAGCTAAATCAACATCCCAACACGTGGGTCACACCCCAATGCTATCCGAAGGTAACGCACACACACACACACACACACACACGCACACGCACGTGCCAGAAATGGAGGCTGAGCTTCCAGGCCAAATCCAGGAGCCCAGTGGGCTACCGAAATGCCTTGAGTGTCGCCTTGCAGGCCTTCGGCTCCATGCCAGGGGGTGAGGGGCAGCACAGGCAGGCACGGGGTCACTAATTCCCAGTGCCAGTGTGCACCACCATGCGTGTGTGTGGAGCCCCTTGTTGTCTATGAACAGTCATCACACTAAATATTACATAAAAGCAGCTCCATATTTATCAGATGCTGAAGTATCATGTGATTGGCTAACCAGCTAACCATGTGATTGGCTAACCAGCTAGCTGGGTATGATCTGCAGGTGGCCCCAAAGTGACTTTCTGATGGGACCCCAGAAACAACAAACCCTGCTCTGGGCCCCAAGGGTGCAGATCATCATTCATTCCTCATCTCCAAGCTGCAGCTCCTGGAAAGCCATTTGGAGCGAGTCCTTTATACTGACACTAATAGATGCAGGCGAGAATTCGCAGGGTAAAAATATCTATGAAATCTGTTGGGCTTGGTGAAGAGGGGTCTGTCATTTATATAAGGTGTTTTACAAAGCCCCGAGGCTGGGGTCCTAAGAGGCGTCCTGCCAAAACGCCTGAGAATCAGTCATCGCAGTACGTTGCAGTAAAAACATTTAAATCGGGGTCTGATAGTTAATACTGTATCTGAACATGCAAATTATTGAAGAGGAAAGGTCAAAAAGTAGAAAAATATTATGGAGAAATGGTGAAGAGAGGGGAAAAATAAATCAGCTAGTTAGCTGAGCTGCTTAGAGATCAGCTGCTGCTGTGCCAAAGGACCTGGGTTTGAGCCGCAGCTTTGGCAAATCTATCCCGAATTTCCCCCTGGGATCGATAAAGTTCATCCAATCTTATCTTAAAACTTTGGACGTGAAGTTGCAGTCTCCAGACTCTCCGCCGCCCCACATTCGGAGAGTCAGACCTCGTTAGCGGAGAACAGAGAGATTGGGGGGGATGTGGGTGGAAGGGAAGGCGGCGCACGGATGGGAGCAGATTAGAGAGTGAGGGAGAGGCAGAGCCTCACCAAGTCCTCCACTTCACGGGGAGGGGGGGTACCATCAGGGGAGCAACTTTGATCTGAGCTGATCAGATAACACATGTACAGAAAGGCGTGCTTGTGTGTGGATTTACACGTGTGGGGGGTGCTCCACATGTACATGCATCCGGGTCATGCTAATGCACAGCACTTATATCCAAGGCAGGATACACTGAGGCATGTTCAAAGTACAGTGCGTAATCATCAGTCGCTTACACCCGGTAGGTGCTTGTTTTATCTTTTTCCAGTATGTCTTATGGCCCTTCGGGGAGTTACAGAGATGCCTGCGCTGGTGGGGGGTGGGCCGGGTAGCAGGTTGCCTGACGACCCTGTACTGCATTCTCAAAGCCATGGGCTATAGAGGGATGAACTGCTCAGCCCTGGCACACAGAGCTCTGATCCCACATCCTCCACTGGCTTTAAACGCCACATCACACACCACCCAGGGAAACGCACTGCTCTATGAAGCTCGGGAGTTTCCGCTATAGGCTCCACAGCGATGCCGCAGGAGTAACGATTCAAATACATTAAAATAATTCTGATAACAGACGGGAATTTGTGACGTGGGAAGTCTCTGTATTTAGGCAGCTCTCCATGGAAAAACGTGGGTGATTCCGGGAACAGAAGCATGGGATTTCCAGCAGACTGGTATGACACCAGGGGGTAAAAGAGGAGAAGATATGGTGCCCATTTACAGCGATGGCAGCCTGTCACCGGGGTTACCATCCAATCAAAAGCAGCCCCATCCCCTCTGACACAATTACCTCCCACTATTAACTGATCATCAAGCACCCTACTGTACACCATTACCCACGTTCACTGTATGGCTACCTATTACGCATTACTCAGTTTTTTTGCCTAGGATTCAAACCCATAACCTGATGGTTGCCTCTGAAAATACTACCCACTGCTCTCTGATGCCTTTGTAGTCTTTGTAGTCCCATCACTTCCTTCAGCAACAGAGCAATAAAATATATTTCCTAGAGAACACAAACAAACATTTGGTGATGTAATCGCAGGACTGTGGGGACAGAACTACATCAGGCTAGAGGTAGTAAAATGGGCCTTAATCGAAAAAAGCATAAAACTTGGCAGTACTGGGCAGTCAATTGCGAAGGGGGATGAAAAATATTGGGGTCTGTGCTAGAGTTAACTGTACAGTTAGAGCAGAATTTGTGGTTCTGTGAAGTAACATTTAGGTTCTGGCTGGGCTGGGACCTAAGATGACACCCCCAGCCAGCTGTGGTAAGCAACTGATGTGTAATCTTCCGGGGGAACAGTGCTCACAAGACCCCAAAGGCTGGGTGGAAAACACTAATGTCGGCTTTCGAGGGTTTGCAGAGGAGAGCCTGAGATTGTCTGGGTAGCAGGATATCGTTCACGGGGAGACAGAGACGGGAAATGCAAGGCATCAGTGGTAGCCTCAGAGCTACCTTGGGACCCGACCACTTACACAAGCCGCCATCTGCCAGGCGAGGCTGGGCCCACGCCTCACACGAGAGAGTCCTCGCATCGCTGCCAAGACGCTGTCACCTGCTCTCTTTCTCTCTTTTCATTTCCTTTTTCCAAAATAAAAGCTGAGAACAGAAACACTCTGTGAAGTCTCTGTCAGCCCCCGGAACCTCGGTTCCCTGACACGGTACATTCACTCAGTACCGAATCGGTGAGTCCCTAGCCGGACTGTCCGGCAAAATTACGGACATTGGAAATGTACTTCAATTAAGCAATTACAGCTGACTGCAGAACTTTTAAAAATGAAATCCTTTACAACCATACAGAAAAAGAACTTTTAGAGCGAGAGGAGGTAATTCAACACATGACAACAAAATCATGTCACGCCTACTAATATATGTGATTCATAACGTAAAACTGCAGGACGTATAAACCCAGTGATATAGTGTCTACTTAATAGTCTTCATTAATAGTGCAAGTATAAAGATATTGCGTAACATTAAAATAGAGGATATATTGGAAACTTTCCATTTAGCTCATGTGTTATTGCTTACCCAGAGTGTAAGAGTGCAGAGCTCACAGAGTCAATAATGAATCAGCCAGCAGATCAAAGGGCAGAGAATAATGAGATCTATGGGAAGGGAGGGAGCACATCGCTGGCGGGGTAATAAAGCGCAGTAGCGGGAAACCTGCCGAGTCACTGGACTGTGCACCTGCCCAGGCACACGCACAGGTACTCACACACAGATATAGACACAGATACACTGACACAGACACACACAGATACACCGATATAGACACAGATACACTGACACAGACACACCGATATAGACACAGATACACTGACACAGACACACACACACTGACACAGACACAGATACACACTCAGATACACTGACATACACGCAGATACAGATACACTGACAAAGACAGAGAGACACAGACACACACAGATACATGCACACAAATAGAGACACGCACGACAGGCCCATAGCTGGTTACTCACAAACATACTGAAACGTGCAGTGTAGCTCTGACGCAAGGCCAAGGCACGTGTTCAGGGCTGCGCCGAGTCGCTGCGCAGACGGGCCGTGCAGGCGGCCCCCACTCACCCTGCAGTGCTCAGGGCTGCGCCGAGTCGCTGCGCAGACGGGCCGTGCAGGCGGCCCCCACTCACCCTGCAGTTGCTCAGTTCCTCGGCAGACAGGATGATGGTGCCGCACTTCTTCCCGGCGATGCCCCTGGAAGGAAGCACAGGGGGTCAGTAAGAGCACGCAGGGGGTCAGTAAGAGCACGCAGAGGGTCAGTAAGGGCACAGAAGC
This sequence comes from Petrocephalus sullivani, assembly GCA_026780845.1. Lineage (NCBI taxonomy): Eukaryota > Metazoa > Chordata > Actinopteri > Osteoglossiformes > Mormyridae > Petrocephalus > Petrocephalus sullivani. The sequence goes on along the minus strand of JAODKM010000118.1, from coordinate 8,358,616 downwards.
AGCTCAGCGACTTGGCGGCTATCAGTTTGAATCCCATGCTAAACAGAGCAGTCGCATCTCTGTCGGGCCCTTCAGCGAGGAGCACTGGACGGATGGCTGGCTGGCTGACCCTGTGCTCCATTCTCACCTTTATGTACATGTACTTATAGAAACAGCACACACACCAGGGCACCCCGTATACTCACACACAGACTTATAGAGCCACAAAGTCAGTAAGTGGTGCTGGTGTGGTCAGCAGGAGAGCCCATCCTGTGTTCTGTGTGCATCCCAGTGACCCAGTGCAGTGACAGTGACACTATGGTGCCGTCCTTTGGGTGAGATGTAAAACCGAAAAGTCCCTGGGCATCTTTCGAGTGAGTAGGGGTGGTACCCCGATGCTCTGGCTAAAATTTCCCACTGTGGCCCTATCAAATCTGGCCTCCTAATCATCCCCTATATCTAACTGGAGAATTCTCTCCTGCCCCATCACCGCCTTAGCTACTGTGTGGTGAGCGTATTGGCACAGACTGTCTGCCCTCGCATTACCTAGGTGGGTGCTACACAGTAGTGGATGTTAAAGTGGCTCCCCATGGCTTCTGTAAAGGGCTTTGGGTATAAATGCACCTTTCATTCATTCATTCACCCACATACACAAAGCTCACCAGCGGCAGCTGGCCACATCTCACATATAACACTAGCTTTGGCGTACCGCGGTTCCTCAGAGTTCTCCCTTTCCCTGTGCACCCCGCTCTCTGGCTGATGTTCCCCTCCAAGTAGCCCTCCGCCGGTCCAGCTGAGTGGCTCACAGCGGGACTCCTGAGTCACCACACTAAATAACGGCCTGACTTGGCCAGAAGGCCACATTAGCCGCCCGGCACAAAGTCACATCCCAGAAGCCAGAAATGACAGATACCGCCCCACCCCCTTGATGATGTGTCCGAATCGTCTCCCTCCGCCGTTCTAACGCATCGATGCTCTTCTGGGGGGGAGACAGATGGGGGCAGTGTGCGGTTCAGTGGTTCAGGCCATCCAGGCCTTTGCCTAGAATCAGATGGTTGCTAGTTCAAGTTCCCGTGATGTCAAAGTGATTTCACCATTGTGAACCCAAGCAAGGCCATTAACCCCGACTGCTCCAGGGACTGTTTAGCCTCGCTTTCTCAAAAATGCATCCAGTAAAAGTGTTTGTCATATAACTGAAATGCATTATTCTAAACCAGCTGTTAGACACAATGCTGCTCATCAGCACAGATAGGAGTAACAGAAAATGAAAGCATAGCCCAGTGAATGGAGGGCTAAGTTTAAGAAATACAGAAACAGTACTAACAGCATGTTCAAATCACCTGTGACCAGGCGGTCTGACATGAGCAGCGAAATGTACTTCAGTAGCTCAGGAGCCAGCTATACAGCATGTACAATATGCACAGACAAGGTCAATAAATGTAGAGACATATGATAATTTGTCCATTTATACACATCATATTCAGGAGGACTCTTTCAGTGAAGTGGGGGGGGGGGGGGTCAGCTCGCAAATCACGTTCGCCTGACTCTGCCTGAGAGCTTGCTGCGGATATCCTCATAATAGTCATACTGAGCATCCTCAGCTGACACTGAAAGCTGAAAGGCCCACCGCTGAATACACGTCACACAATAGCAGGTTAACTTAAGCCACCCCGCCCTTAGCATTCTATGATATTATTTGATACGTGAGCTGTTTCACTGTGGAAATTATCCATTCTCTAAGCTCTAGTGGCTTTTTTTTTCTGCATCACGCTAAACCAGGAAATCCCCCGTGGGCTGCTGGGCCCTTAGCTTATTGTGGTCGTCGAGATGCCTTTCACAGCCGTCGCCGAACCGCTCTTCATGCCCCGGAGTTTCTATTAAAGCCTCATCTTAAGACTTCACTTCATTTCCACCAGACTTCATTTCTCAAAGAACTCTCCTCAGCGTGACTGTCGCGGGGCACTTAGAAAATCAAGGTGTTCCAATGGCTGCAAGACTGCGGACGTCATTATGTAATTTCATACCGCTGTTAGGAGCACAGTGTCACTGTGGGGGGGTGTACCCTGGCCCTGTGCCGTGCTGCCTGGAATGGGCTGCAGCCTCTCAGTCTGCTAAGCAGGTAAGCAATCAGGAGATGGATGGATGGATGTCAAAAATGCATGATAAATTAAAATTATTAAGGGATTAATACTGAAGAGCTTTCAACTGAAACATTGCTTTGATTATACATATTGACACTTCTCCAACGGCCAGTTAAAACCATGTACATAAAAGCCATATTTATAGAAATATGCAGGACATGACAAAAGTGGTGGGCTCTCTGGTAATTCCTGTGCCAGGCGGTGCTCTAATTGGCCCCTCCTGCATCTCCCCGTACTGAGAACGGAGCACCGGCCGCGTCCCTGCCGGTGTTTCCATAGGGATGGCAGCGTTTCATCAACAAGCCTCTACTGGGGAGCGATTTATGGGTAAGAAACGGAGAAGCACAACCGCAGCTATATAAGGCGATGGAGTTGGGTGCTCACTGCCAATCAGCAAAAGGCATGTCTCCTTGCCCTTGACAACAGAGCAGCCCCCCTCCCTCCTTGCGAGGGCCTGAACCTCAGTGGGGGCAGGGGGGGATTGCTCGAGGCGATTGTTTATTTAACGCATGCAACATTGAATGGATCCCCCCGACCAGGGGCAGTTTTGTTGTTTCTGGAGTCCCATAGACAAAATGATTTTGGGACCCCCTCCCCCCCGCCCTCTAGTGTAGTGACTGTTTGTGGACGACGGGGCCTTGTGGACCCCACGCGTTTTTAGCGGTTTTACGTACCACCGCTGTACCCAGAGCCTGGACCTGTGAGCAAATACAAGCCGGTAGGTATAGATTTCGATGCTTGGCCCGTGTGGAGGAGGGTGTGAGGAACTGAGCTTCCCAAAGGGAAAACCCCTACCCCCGCTGGCAGGAAGCGGATGTGCACATTCAGGGGGGGAGGGGGCGCTGACTGGCTGATAACTGTGGGTGGGGGGGGTTGGTGCGGGGAGTCGGGGTGAAAACACCAGGTAGCTGGAGCAAGGACGACCAGGACACCCACCTCCCCAGCACAGACATCGGCACCCTCCTGGCACTGCCACGGTAAACAGAATGGCCCCCCCAATACCCAAAGCTACGGGCAAGGACGCCACTTACCGAAACTCACCGGGATTTTAATTGCATGAATCTAGAAGCAGAACCACTTGCACGTTTCTTGGGACGTGAAGCTTGACGTGAATTGATTGCTTCAAACCTGAGACCCCGAGCTTCCTTCGTGGGACGTGATCATCCCCAGCTCCGCATGGTGGCTCCTGTGGCGCGATCGGTTACCGTGCGGTACTTATACAGCAATGCCTGGCCGAGAGATGCTGAGGTGGTGAGTTTGAGCCTCACCAGGAGCATAACTTAAAGGCCCCTGTGGGATTAATAAACCTTAGATGATAACAGATACATGAATTCTTGCTGTACTACACACCCACATTAAGCTCTAAACACAAATATAGTGGTCAGTAATGAGTCTAACTGCAGTGAGATATGTGATATGGGGTACCTGTGGTCATGGCTACCTTTGTGCCAAGCAAATAGGCATAAATTCCCTCTTGGTGTATAAAGCATTTATATTTATTTATTTAGCAGATGCTTTGTTGTGTGAAAGATAATACATGCGGCTGTCAGGGTGCCAATTTAGGTACAAGTGCTGCTAGGCTGAGCTTCCAGTGAGGGACCAGAAACACAAGCCAGGTAGCAGTGGAACAAGGGGCTACACTGTTAGAACCTAACATCGAAAAAGCTTGTCAACCCAAAACCCAACGAGGACAGAGTGCAAAATTCAAGATCAGAGTATCCCGGGTTGCCAGGAGACCATAACCGAGAAACAGCCAATCAGGACAGAGCACTGCTCCGTAGCAGGATGAGTTAGTTAAGATGTTAAAAGCAAAAGCTGGATCTTGAGAGCGCTGTTGCTATGCATTAGTGACATGCTCTCTGCAGGACGCACCCCCTCATGCTACGGCTGAAGGGGTCAGTGTGCAGCTCAGTATTCCCCCACCATGCCCTGACCCAAAAGACAGACATCATCTAAATAAATCTATCACTGCATGTATTATCTAGAACATTTTATCATCAAGGAAAGTTTTATGTAAGGGAGTTTCTATGGGAATTATGCATAAAATTAAACAAACATGAATAGCGTGTCATTAAAAGCTTAGTTCACCGATCAACAATGTTGGCACACTGTGTTTAATCCAAATGAAAGTTTTGTTAGAAAGAAAAAACCTCTTCAGCCTTGGTATTGATGCTTTCCTACCCACACAGGCCATTCATACAGAATAACAGGGTTTAAATGCACAAAGTTCAACATTAAATAGCTCTGGTGTACATACACCCTGACATTATAAACACACTGCTATCATTCTTTGTTCATTGTCTTTTTTGTTAAATTAAAACCACCCTGTTCATTGGACTATGATTTAATTCTCTGTTTACTCTTATCTGGGCTGATAAGCAGTGCTGAATGTAACTGCTGGTTTCGAATATTACATTTCATTTATTTAGCCGACGCTGGGTCTTGCTCAAGGGCCCATTGGCGATATCACTCTGCCAACTGGCGGCCTTCCGATTACTGGAAAGTAAATTGACACTTGGTTGGAGGAGAATAAACAGAGCTCATGTGAGGATGGCTATGGGGCACAGGGACAGACACCTATAATCTAACATCCAGGCCTAAAACCCTCGTGTCCCGGGGATGGACCGCAGCACAGAGTCAGCCTTCTTCGAGGTTTGCACAGCGATAGTGAGGACCGCGTTGACGGTTACCTGGGTTACACCTGCCTCAGAATCTCATCATCAGTCCTTCAGCTCCAGGCTTAGGGTGGAAAGAGCGTGTCGAGGGTAGACACTAACCGGCTGGCGCCCACAGAACACCGCCCGGGCGGAAACGAGGGAACGGGTGTAGAGTTCCTGCGGAGGTCAGAGGTCACAGGCTCACCCCATAGCCGTCATCAAAGGCCCTTCCATGATTACGAATCGTCAATTTTCTCTAATTCCCCCTATTACACTGCATGCATTATGTAAGTGTTTATAGAGCTTCAAAGTGTCTCTGGCCATCAGGAGGCTTTTGAAATGATTATTGCTAGACTGCTTAATTAAAATGCTAACCAAAAAACAGCCAATGGATAGAGGTGGGCAGGTGGGGGGGGGGGCAACCCCATGCGCTAATTGCAGGAGAATTTACAGCCTGCTGTCCTAAGACAGATACTCGGCAAGGTTTTTTGGCGCAGCTCAGGGCCGGGCGCCCCCTTCAGGCACCGCATGGTTTCTCCCAAACCCTGAGCAATTTCACTCCATAACAATATTCGATTCTGAGACAATGCCTCCCGTCTCCAAGCTGCAAAGCTGCGCACTGTTAAGAACAGCCCATTACGGAGATTGGTGGGGAGCGTGTATGAGGGATGTTTCTAGAAAAGGCATCCGAGAAAATGGGAAAGGAAATGTAATACAAGGGGGAATTTCCAGAAAATTCCCGATGGACAAATAAGAACATGCTCGTTTGGGGAGAACTCAACTAATAGCTCAATTGTTAAAATCTTACCTAGCTCTGATTTAAAGGAACCCAAGGATTTAGCTTGCACTACACTAACAGGAAGACTATTCCATACTCTAACAACTCGCTGTGTAAAGAAGTGCTTCCTCAAATCCATCTTAAAATGTTCTCCTGCTAATTTCAACATATTACCACGAGTTCTTGTATTGGAACTAATGCTGAAGTAACTATTTGGTTGAACAGCATCCAGTCCTGTTAGAATCTTATATACCTGGATCATGTCCCCCCTCAGTATCCTTTGCTCGAAGCTGAACAGATTTATCTCAGCTAACCTCTCCTCATATGACATTCCTCTAAGACCAGGAATCATTCTTGGAGCCCTACGTTGCACCAGTTGGACCCATAAAATACCTGTACTTTATATTTCTGCACCCTGCATGGATTACCTTACTTTTGTCTATGTTAAATTTCATTTTCCAGGAATCCACCAAGTCACTAATTAAATAAAGATCCCGCTGTAGCTGCTGAGCCTCTACTTCAGTATCTGCTACACCACCCACCTTGGTGTCATCTTCAAATTTAACCAGTTTACTGTATATATCGGTGTCTATATCATTTATATAAATTAGGAAAAGTTTTAGTGTTCCTAAAATTGAACCCTGTGGTACCCCACTATGAACACAGGCCCGCTGCTTCCTGTCTGTTAACCAACTTTCAATCCAAGTTGCTACAGTTCCTAAAATCCCTGCAGCTTAAGCAGGAGCCATTTGTGGGGGACAACATCAATGGGCTTCTGGAAATCTAAGTAGATCACATCATAGGCCTTTTTGTGATCAATTTCTTTTATAGCATTCTCAAAGAACTCCAGTAGATTAGTTAAACAAGATCTATCTCTCCTAAATTCATGTTGGCTATCCCTCAGAACGTTACTAGAATCCAGGTAATCTACCATTTTTGCTTGGATTATGGCTATATGGCTTGATTGGCCTATAATTTGACGGATTACTTCTATCCCCTTTTTTGAATATGGGCGTTATATTAGCATGCTTCCAATCAAAAGGTACCACACCAGCAGATAAGAATTTCTGAAACAGTAATGTTAGAGGTCGATAAATAGGTAAAATGCCATCAGGGCCCTGTGATTTATTTATTTTAAGCTTAGCTAGGCTTTGTAACACATCAGCTTCAGTTATACATATATTAGTCATAGACGATGCCAGATTAGTAATAAGATTTTATTACTTGTGTTACTTGTGTCCTCAACAGTGAATACCCGTGCAAAACAATCATTGAACTCATTTATCAATGTCATTTTCAACTATAAGACCCTTACCATCCTGCAGATTGGTGATTTCAGCTTTGAGAGCTCTTTGGGAGTTATAATATTGGAAGAAACTTTTACCGTCATCCTTAGCCTCCAACGCAATCCTCCTTTCAGCATTCCTTTTAGCTAGTCTAATACCATTTTTTAACGCAACCTGTAGATTTAAGTACTCCTGCTTTATTCTGGCATCATTAGTTATTTTCCATTTATGGAACAAGGCCCTTTTTCTCCTAACTTTATTCTTAATTTCCATAGTAAACCACCTTGGTTGCCATTTCCTAGATTTATTTTTGCTGGAAACAGGTATGAAGTCCTCTTGCATATGCAATAATGTGCTTTTAAGAAATTCCCAGTTTTGTTATTTAGCTCCATCCAGTTCACAGTTTCTAGTTTTAGTCTCATACCATTAAAGTTAGCCTTCTTAACATTATATATTTTTGTTTTGGACTTTAGTGTCTTTGTACACTAAAATTAATATATATCACTGGCTTGAGCATAAGATGCAGAAATACACACCTTGTAAAGACACATGGGGGGTAATAAAGCCTCCATGACCTCTCAGTTGTCACCAAATCAGTAAGGACTGCAAGAGGACAGCGGGCCCTTCAAGCATGATATCCCTGACCGGCTTTGATCGCCGCACGGCCCTTTGCTTGCCCAGTAACACGTGGGGAGAGAGCACGCTGCACTCTGCCCTTGCCGACCGGTTCCGTCAGCCACGTCCGCTGCGCATCGACACATCTGTCGCTAATTTTTTTTACCCAGAGAGCATTACCACACATGCTGCACGTTGCTCCCCTCCCCCACTCCAGCGTCTACAGCGCAGGGGAATGAAGGCTGTCTGCCAGCAGACGCGGTGGAGCGAAAGGCGCTCAGAAACGGCTGACGAGAGCCCTGTTTGTCGGGAGAAATCGATTTACCGCGCGCCGTCAAAGACGCGAGGTTCTTAACACGCCGGGCAGCACACCGGTACATATACACAGCTGGTAGTACAGAAACACAAGGTCTGACAAATAGACACAGCAGGAAAGACACATCAACACACAAGCTTTATATATACGGTAAATACAAATATATAACAGCAGCTCCTGACGTACGCAAAACTGACCTAAGTAAATGCGAACAAAAAATATCCAAAGAATGTAGAGTTCACAGAAACACTCTCGCAAAAAGGTAACATACGCCTGAAAGTAAACTTTAATATCACTTACTTGTATTACTATTATATTTTTGGCTTATGTGTTTTTTGCTATAGTTGTCTCAAATTATATGACTTGTGTAAAACATGACTTACGTAGGGGATTCTGGAACCAATTACTAACGTCAACCAACACCTGCCTGTGTAACAAAGGTACACATTTAAATTTGGTAGGTTACATGCATGCAAAAATCAGGCAGAATGCATAAACACCATAATCAAACAAAGTAGCGTATTAAATGCATAACGTCACTCACATCAACACGCAAGGCCTGGGAGGGCACACTAGGTAGAGTTCACTACCATACGAGGAGAGCGCATGAGGACGTAGTGCACTCTTATTCACTAGGGCTGCTAGGCAGTACCATCCGTCTCACTAATGGGATTTTAATGGGCTATTTTGTCACTCCAAACCCTGGGGCAACTTACAGTGGGCCTGAAACAGAGCAGGGGATCTCGCTCCAACCAAGACGATGCAGCCGTGGATTCCACAGAGAAAAGTGTCTTTAAGCACTAGACGAGACTGCTGCTCGAGTTGGGGGCCACGCAATATCGCCAATATCGGAGGAACAGTTTCCTCAAACTAACTATGCCTACTGTGGGGGGGGGATCTAACAGAGGCATCAGACAACAGAAAAGGCCTTGCCTCAATTCTGCAACCAGATGAGCCACAATCTTCCAGAATCATCCATCCCCAAACAGTATATAGAGGGGGAGATATTCCCCCACCCACCGCAAGAAGCTGTATTTGTGGGTCCCCCAGCAAAGCCTCCCAGCTGTGGCCCCAGACACAGAGCGACATGGACGGAATCCAGCCTGAATCGCGCCTGAAGCCCTGGCACTGTGCTCCTGGTTTATTCCCAGCCAATCAGACACCTTCATGTCATGTATAAATACACACAGGAAACCACTATAAAATTATGGAATTAAAGATATGTGCTGCACTGCCACAAAGAGGAAATTATACACAGACTGGCTTAGTTAACGATGGCAAAGTAGCAAAAACCGATGGGTGGACACCTTGTTTTGTGGACTTGTGCGGTGCAGTTTGCATTAACACCTCCTCACCCCGCTCTGTCCTCAGGAGAACGCCAGGTCTGCCCCACAATCTTTTTTACATTTACTGAGTATAGTATAACAAATGGTAGCAGCATTGTTACGTGGCCCCTTTGCATTGACAACAATTAGCCATTACACAGCTTTCCTAGATTCCCGTGCGTAAAAATGATCCTACATAAAGCCTTCCCTCGTTATTTATAAGGATATTAGTTACACGTTTGTTTCCAGATTCTCAATGCATAGTGGAGCAGATTGGTTGCTATGAAAATAACAGGATTAATTACTTGATAGGGAATTAATTGATGTCATTATCTAATTTGCTTTTAAGTACAATAGTTCTCACAAAGAGACCTAACCAAATAATTATACCCCCCTCAACTTTCTCCAACAATAAAACCGAGTAAAAGTGCCAGACAAAAATTAGAACATCTGAATTTGATTATTATGTTTATTCGTTTAACAGAACGACATACAAACAAGAAGACATTGGGGGTCAGAGATTAGAGTAAGCCAGCACCAAGCAGACACAGGAGCAGTTTGGCTCAATGGCCTAACACAGATATTACTAATCTGCCAGTTCAAGGATTTAAATCCACGACCTTCTGGATACAGACATACTTTCTTAATCTAGAAACTACAAACCAGCCTCTCTGGCTGTTACCAGTTCACTTGGAAAGGATTGCTTTATTCCCATGGAAATCAGATGAACTCTCCACAAAGTGTGTAGGCCAGGCAGGATAACAATAAGGAGGGTGTAACAGGGTGTGAGCACTGCCAGGTATGTGGTGTGAGATTTGTGTGAGTGTGAGTCGTGATTCAGGCCCCTCAATCTATGCAGGCTCCATAGCTATATTTGCATGTTTATTAGGAAGAATACGGCATTATTTCAAGAAATGCATTTCCTTGACTTGATCTTATTCTCTCAAGCACAGTATAAATGAATATCTTGCTTAAGAAATAGCAATAATTAATTTAACGCTAAGTAGGCCAACAAGAATGTATTCATATTTTAAGGATATTCATTAAAACTCTAGCTTAGGTAAAAGCACAGAGGGACCGAGATTGAGGGGCGTCTTGTAGGGTGGCGTCCCTCGTGAAAGGGACCGTGGCACGAGGACAGCTCTCCGATCAGCATCATCACAGATCACATACAGTGCAGAACCATGCAACTGGAACAATCTCAGCCAAAGCAGAACCAAGTGCCCAAGAAAGCAACTCACTCTGACGTTCACATCTGTGAAAGGCTCAGAAAGCAATGATCTCATTGCTCGCCTCCAAAAACAATGCTTTTATTGCACCAGTACAGGTATGCTTCTTTCCCATATCCCATCATGCTCTGCTTTATGAAGACACATACAGCACTGGGGGAAGCTGGGGGTCTGAGTGCAGGGTGACACTATTTATGCAGCAGTCTGGGGGGTAAGGATTATACTCAAGGGCCCAACAGGGATGTGACTATCCTGCCAAGGGTGGGATTTGAACCAACAACCTTCCACATACCAACACAGACACTCTCCCGGAGTATGTACATAAAGAGCCACAATTTCATGCTCATTGTACCCTAATATAACTAAATTTATGACCCTCTTTGCACATCTGAAGACCTTGCCTGAAGGTGTATTTTGACCTAAAAGATTCCTTGAATATAAAAAAAAACAGCATTCAGCAGCCTGAAGTGCCACAGTGAGCCACCTTCTTCCCAGCACACTAGTTCCCTCTGCATGGGGATGACATGGAAAACCTTCATGCACCTTCATGCAGCAGAGTCCATGCAGCTGCAATCAGCAAACAGACTCAGCCCAAGACACCAGAACTACTGTCAAGTGGTGGGGTGTAATTTCAAGCATTTCGTAATCTGTTCCTAAGCCACACGCTGGCACACGCGAGGAAACCGAGTGCCAGCAGTGGTGTGTACCACCTCACCGAAAACAATGTCGAACAGAAGGCCAGCATTATTCGAAAATTTATTAAAATCTATTACACAAAACCAGGGAAAATATGCTATATATATATATATTAAAAAAAAAAACAAATCTAGGCTGACACTAGAGAATGCAGCCCATGTTTTATTGCACCATTTTAGTATCTCCACAAAAGCTGTCATTTTTATTCCCTAAATTATGCATATTTTAAAGGGCTAAGAATTCTGTCTTTAATAGGCTGCTACACCAAGGCAAGATGATTCACTAAAAGGCAGCGAAAATGCTAAAATAATGATGGGAGGAAACGAGGAATAGCCCAGCAATTGACCGCCCACTCCGCGCACGTCCATCACAAATGCACATGTACTTTCAGAGGGTCAAAGGTCAGCCTTAAAGAAGTACTTTCAAGTTACTATGCATTAATTGAGGTAACATCATAATTGCCTGGTGCCAGGCACCGGTTCGAACTTGTGCTCCCCAAATGAGAAGAAACCACACGTTGATTCCACAGTTCTTCCCAGATCTTCTATTTGGGGCTCCTGCTGGATGAAGCTTAACATTTAGGAGTCAGATATTGTCATTTATGCTCACAATATGATGCTATGTTGTCTTCACAAGTAAATAGAATTCGTTTCACAAGTGTGATTTTGTTTGGGAAAAAGCAGATTTCATGTAGAATAAAGATTTTTCAGAGTGCATTAGTGCACATCTTCAGCTCACTTATGCCTCGTTTGTTCTGAGCCCTAGCAAATCCAAACAGATGACGGTGGTCATATTTCCCCCAACTACAGTCCAATTTGTCGTTACTTTTGTGTGTTCCTAATCGTGATGCCAAAACAGTTTTCTTTGTTCTTTCCCATTATTGATTGAAGAGCAAATTTCCAAAGCACACTCATTTTTTGTTGTTTTTCACATGAAACCGCTAAAGTCAGACCTCCTCACCATATGGTACAGTATTGGGAACCAAACCTCACTCAGTCCTCATGTACCCTAAAGAAGAACTTTCATTAAATTTCCAAAACTCACTAAGAAATGGTACTTACTTATGAACATACCCTGCTCACGATTCTTATGAATACTGGAAATCTGCTCTATGGTTTTGATGATGCCTCATCCCTGTTCCTACCTCCACCTTTATGTCACTTTATGTCATCCTCATGTCACATGGCTCTTCATTCTATCCAGAAGACACCACGTGACACCACTGTCTGTCTTACGCGTCTTACATGACTTGTGAGTGTTAGGGGATTCTTGGCAGCGGAAGATGCCAAAAATCAGGAAATGTTCACTGCACCCATGAACAGAATGAATGATTAATTGTCTCAAAACTTCTTTCCTCCCTGGAAAATCAGCATATCAGAAGCTCAGGCAAAATGAAGCATCTGCTATAGATGCATGTTCCAGGAGGAACAATAAGTCGGCTCCTCTCCGCATGGTCTCTGATGCACTGAGGACCTTGCACAAAATAAAACATTTGAAAGATAAATCGATGGGAACTGATAAATACTTTTGGGCCTTGTTTATGTCTTCCATTTGCTTCAAAATCTCAATATTTTCTCTTTTCTTCTTCCGTGTCGAAAATAGATGCCTGTGCGTTTCATCTGTTTAACCACGGCAGGTCTCTCACTGGCAAAAAGACCAGGGAAAGAGTCCATCCCATAATCGCGGCGGGAGGCTCCCTGGCGACAGCCTTTTGTCTCGGGATGTGATAAATTATCCCTTGTCCGGAAAGGTCCCCAATCTCAGCAGTGGAGTGAGTGATGGACCCCCGCAGCACACTCTGCTGGGTGGTCTCTGCGGCCCCCAGATGTGACAAGCCTGTCACTGTGACTCATTCTTTAATATCCACTTCTCGGTAGGCTAACCGTGCCCCCAGAAAAGCCCAAATCCCAGAAACAGGCTCCATTCAGCCTCCTTTCATACCGTAATTATAAATATCTCAATGCTCTTCAAAATCACCATTTATTTTCATAGAGTTAAGGACCCCAAACTACACAGCCAAGTACTTACATGTTCAGCCCCTAGTTGTCGCTCTAATGATTGAGGGAATTAAACGTTGGGATCTTTCCATGTGGGCCGTGTCTTCGTCAGATCTCACGGCACACATGCGGGGGGAGAACTGAGGTATGGGGCTGCATGCCCAACACAGGGCGCTCCGCTTCAGTGAATGCGATCTGTCAGTCATTTTACCCACCACCACATAAATCCATACGCGGCAGAGAAATAGGCTACACTACCTGCAACACCCCAAAAAAGGACATTAAATTACTGTTTGCCCCGTCAAGCAGCCTCCGACCCAAATCCCAGACTTCAGGATTTCCTTCAAAAGAAATTTCTTTGGTCTTGTTCTGGCTCATTTCATTAAAATTCCAATTACTGCGCTACAAGAAAAGTTTGACTAATTGTGCATTTTAATGGAGAGCTGTTGGGACTTGAACAGTGCAATCTAATCCAGCTCCACTCTGGAATTACCACAGTAATGAAGTCTAACCCAGTTAACTCTTTTTCTGTCTCCTTTTTCCTTCAAAGAAACAGTTTGCATGTTTCTCCAGCTCGACGGTGGAATAAATTCCAAAGTGTTTTAATAAACAACACGGGACTTCCTGGGTGGAGGTTTGCTGAATTATATATCACTGAGAGACGTTTTCCTCTGAGGCACGGAACCATTTTTCCTGCTTTTATTCTCACTTTTGAACATTCTCTCTATCTCCTACCTTCCTCCAGTTCAGCCTGATGCTTTAATGCATATTTTTAGGCCATATTGCAACAATGCTCTTTTATTCCTGACTTTAAATACCTGCATTTCTTGACTTTTACATCGTTAGATGGTCTCTCTTCATTACTTAAGCACCCATGCTAATTCCAACTGTTGTTGTTGTTTTCATATACTGGTCTCTCCATGATTTCTTGTATGAAGCCGCAGTCTTTGAGGTTCGGCTCATGAAAATAAGAATCCGCCATCTGCTGAAGGCAAACACTTCTGTTATTTGGGAATAGAAATAAAAACATGGCTTAATTATTTATCAATTTGTTTGCGTGTCGAATGCGGGAGCCTCCCCATCTCATTGGCTCCCCGGTGCCCCATGTGACCTCAGCCGGATACCAACATGCCGCAGATTCTGCTGTGATAGCTGCTGACCCAACCCGCAGTGAGGAGGCAAAGGAAAACCGGCCCAGCCCCAGATTTGCTAACACCCCCCCACAGAGCTGCCCACTCCCCTGAGCTTCTTCCAAATCCAGGTCACATCAGCATATACTGTCTTTGGAAGGAAAACCATAGCATGGAAGCAAAAGAGTCAACCTGTGACTACAATGGCGGAGTCGGCCCCTGTGACCCTGAGGGCCCACCATGAGCGATTGGCCAACCCAATCAAAATGATGCAGATAGGATGTGAGTTAGTTGTTTCTGGGGCCCCACTCAAATTGGGGCCCCTGTCCCCCTTAGTGTAGTGACTGTTTCTACCCAACAAGGGACCCAAGCTCCTGGGATACCTTGCTAAGGGGAAATAAGAACGGCCATATTAAGAGAGTCATTATACCATGGGGTGGCCATTACACCCATTAAAGCTCAAATGATAAAAAAACTGCCAGGGTTTTCACGCAACTGTGGAAATCAAGGGGCAAAATGTATCTAAAGAAACCGCAAGCCATGCATCAAAGTGCACTAACCCGGAGAGTGGTGCGGCCGGGCCCAAAGCGGCCATCACTGCGGGGCCATTACTCTTTTGCAGTAAGTAGGGTCTGAAGGGTACAGCCGAAGGTGCCCCCCCTTCCCCACCTGCTCTGTCTGGGGTCCAGGCAGGAAAGTGAGGGAATTCATGTCAGTAATTATGCTAGGGGGCCAGGTACCGTGCTCCTGAGGTCAAGAGCTGAAGGTCCAGAATTTCCCCCTGGGATCAAGTAAATTCGCCTTAATCTTAATCTTAATAAACATCATAAAAGACTCCTCACACCCTGGCCACCACCACATTGAACTGATGCCTTCAGGAAGGCATTACAGGTCAATTAAAATGCACACCAACAGACTATTACACAGTCTTTTCCCCAGGGCTAACCAGTCTCTCAATGACCATATGCATCGACATCTTTTGCCTGTGTTGTTCCTACCTGTACTGTACTGCAGTGCAATATTTAATATTTAATTACTAGTATTTATATTCAGCACTATATCTGCCACTCAGCACGTATTTTGTTTTCTGTCAGTGCTGCCTAAGGCTCCACTTGTTGTGTATGATGATGTGCGTCTTTGTTATGTGGGTGTGCCTGGATTGAGCAGCTATAATTTCATTGTGTCTTGATACAGTGACAATATCTATCTATCTAATCTTAATCTTACCAGCTCAATTGCTTAGCAATTGTAATGTGGTGATGATTGATCCGAGCCCAGTGATTTCACCCTTAGACCCCTGAGTGAGGCCCTTAACCCCCAGTTACTCCAGGGTTGGGTCTTCATTTCTTAAAAAAATAATAATAATAAAATTAATAAAATGTAAATGAGGCATTGGTGCCAAGGATGATGCCCCCCATGACCCGATCTGCGACCAGTGATGTAAGCGATGTTGGGCGGTGTTCCCAACAGGGGGCGCTCCGCCTCTGTGATCTCGATTTGTCTCCCGTGTTACCATGCATGAGGCATATCTTCACATATCGGTAATTAATTTGGCAGGTGTGTGAAGGACCCCTCCCCCAGCGCGGATGATCCATATCCCCACACATGAAAAACGACTCCAATGTGTCAACCTCTCCCTGTTTAGAGGCACATAGTTCACCTCTAACAGGCGTTTCATACAGGCTCAATACAGCCAAGCTCCTTCCATAAATCCGTACAGATAGGCCATATTTAACATAAAGGACCCCCCCACACACACACACACACAGTTGGAGTAAACACGCCAAGAACAAAGCAGATTAATAGAGACCTAAGCCCCCGAGAGTGTTTTGGGCGGATAACAAAATGCCGTTCCTCACAGAAGCTAAAAATAAGGCCCTTATCGTCTGCAAATGTCAGCTTGTAAAAGCCTCAGCGCCAGAAGCAGGCGAGCGGATGCCTCTACGCACCACTACATATAAGAGCAACATAATGACAAGCTGCCAAAGACCTAAGCGCCGCGCAGAAATAGCCCCGTAGCCATACCAACGGAAAGATTTGCGTCTTTCTGACAGCAGAGAGGAGGAGATGCAAAGTCGGGCAGGGAGCGGGGAGCCATCAGGGCAGGGGAGACGGGAAGGCGATGGGGGTCCAAGCTGGTACTTAGGTACTTAGGGTCATGGCCAGTGGTGATGTCATAGCGATGGCCAAAAATGGACATCCTCCAGGTAGTCACAGGATCAGTGCGGAAGCCAATCTTATATACAAAGGCGTGTTCATACCCATATGAGTCTCAGAGCAAAGATTACTGCAGAAAAGGGATGCGTTTCAAGGCGGCGTAACAACAGGTGCATCGTAGAAACCCAGCGGCGCACTCGGGATTCTTTAACATCCATGTGTGTTCTTATTCACTTTAATGGCCTCTCATCCTGGCCTGATGTTTGTTTGCGGATTTAAGCATTTACTGCACTGAGCAGAGAGCTAGTCAAGTCCATATATATTTGGACACTGACACAAGTTTTGTTATTTTATTATTAATTTTAGTCCAACCCATTGAATTAAAGCCAAAAGTCTGCACTTCAACTGCATCTCAGTTGTTCCATTTCAAATCCACTGTGTGGAAGTCCTGAAAACTGTGTCACTGTCCAAATATTTATGGCCCTGTTATGAACTGTATATAAAAGGGGACTGGGTGCATTGTGGATGCATATTTTCAAGGGAGATGTTTGTGATCGTGACCATAATTGTAGATAGTGATGAAAACAACTGCCTCTTTCCAAGATTGCAATTATGTGGCTATTTCATATATATTCATATATACATGCATAATTTATCTAATGAATTATATAATTATATAAAAACTGTTTTTTAAGGCACATTAAAACCACACAGTACCACTGTACATGCACACAAATCATTATTTACAGTAAAACTTATAAACTTAAAATTAAAACTATGGAAACCAACCCCAGTAGAGGGGAATGAATAGACAATTTTATTCCATTAATATGTAGCCATATTCTTTATAGAATAGCATAATTAAAAAGATATACGAATTAGTGCACAATTGGGTAACACTTTCTATGAAGGCCATATTCATGAAGCCTAATAACTGTTCTTATAATTCACTGTAAAACATTCATAAAGTATTATAAACACATAAATATTTATATTTATAAATATTTATGAAAAGGCGTAACACAGAATAGCCATGTTCCTCATGGAGCATTATGATGCTCTATGAAAGTTTCATCTATAATGCACTATAATTTAATATAATATAATATAATATATCTTCATAATGTATAATAATTGATACTTTATTGATCCCTGTGGGAAAATTTTCCCAACCATGCTCACCATGAGTAAGCTTGGCCATGAAGGGCAGTGACCTCATGCAGCGCCCAGGGAGCTGGGGGTTAAGGGCCTTGCTCAAGGGCCCACAGATGTGCTGAGGATGGGCTAGAACTGGTGACCTTCCGAATTACGAGCAGGGACTCTTAACCCACAGAGCCACACTCTGCCCTCTACAATAAGAATTAAGGATGCTTTGTGCTGCATTATGAAGGTGTTTATAGTGCATTATGGACGATACCTTCATAGGGCATTTATAATGCATAGTAAACATGACTATAATGTGTTATGCCTTTTTATAAATAGCTATAACTGGGTTTATAATACTTTATGACTGCATTATAATGCATTATGAAGGTTTGTGTGATGCAGTATATTGACTGCTTTAAGTAATGTTACCCACAATTGTTTTAACTTTCAGTGTCTAGTAGAGTGTGTTGAGTTTTACATTTCTTCCCTCGAGAACTTCCCACCACTCTATCGATGGTGCATATTCAGGCTGAGGCCCTTATAATGACAGTTACAGCAGCTGGGGAAACAGGAATAAACCACGTTTGATAGATGCTTCAGTTAACTAAAAACAACTTTTTAAAATGAAATTTTCCAAAAACCAAATTATACTACTGCTTATATAATCCACCAAGAAAACATTATTGCGACCGTGCATGCAAGCAAATGAAAGAAATCAATCATTTACCAGTATCTACATAAATCTGACCCGGAAGGCCTGTGCAGACAATGGCTGGGCGATAAACGACATCCTCTCCCACCCTCGCTACACGCATTCCAAATCGTTTTTGATTACTTGAACGCTGACAGCCAGCGCATCCACAGAACCCGGAATGAGCTGCTCCAGTTTCAACTTTCAACAGCTTTTCAAAGAGCAAATGTCTCGATGTTGGGGGGGAGGAATATTGGAAGATGGACACGTTCTCCTTCAGTTTGGTAAGGCGTAGGTGTTAATCAGTGAGAATACGAGGGTAGCGAGGAGGGAGAGATGGAGAGGCTGACAGGGTCACGTGGGACCAGCTTCCTGGGAAGTAGCATGTGTATAGCAGCGCGGAGGCTGTCACTGCTTAATTAATGGGATAAGGGCGAAAAATGGAGAAGACTTCTTCCCCTGGGCCGGACGGTGACATTCGTCACACGTACGGTCAGCAAAATCCGAGTCTGGGGAGTGCAGCGATTCACTGAGCGCCGTGGTACAGTCTAAGGAACTGACCCGCATTAACATACCGTTTTATAATTTGCTAATTAAGACGTTAATTGCCGTGTGTGGTTTGTCAAGTCGGCATGCTGCCGCGATGACCCCCGGTTCAAATGCAGCCAGTTGTGCTAATGTGATGCGTCCCATGTGGTTGAATAAACAGCTGAGAAACATGGCTGCCGAGTCCTGCTACAGCCCCTTGTTATGGCCACCAGGCACTTTACTGCAGTGCTAAAGCATTGGCAACGAACCTGGAAGCCTTGTCCATACAGTCCCACTGTCATGGAGTTTGGGCATTTTAACCTGATTGTTATGAGACCGATTACACGATCAACAGAACTTACTGATTATATCAAAATCGTCTGTGAAGATCTTGCAGTAGCCAGAAATGAGAAGAACACAGTGTCACCTAAGAACGCTACTGTACTCCTTTAGACAGTCCAGTAAAATCTCTGATCATCTTCCATCGCATCCTGAAACACGCAATAACATTCCCAACATGCTCAGCAGCTTTGTTTGTTTGGAGTACCTGTGGCCATGAAGGTACGGTGACAGCCACCTCAAGCTCAAACAATGCAATCGATAGAGCAGCACCACAGGACTCCTGCCAGGGGGGGTTCTAGCTGGTATAGTGCCCTGGCCGAACTCCCCCCCCTTCAGCACCCCCCGCCACCAACAAAACCTGTGTGCATATCCCATGTATTTAATGTGAGAGTGCCCCATGCCACCCCCATCACCCATACAAAAAAAAACGTGACGACAGTGATTACTGACAGTCTATCGTGCATTAGGCATTACTGAGCGGGTGTCTGCCTCACGTATTTGTATTCACTGAATTGTTTCACATTTTATGTAGATTAATAAGCCCCCTTCTTGAATTGAAAGGGAACATTTAGCGCTGTTACCTCATACCCCCAGAGTATTTTTTCCATATACAATTATTTGTGCGCATGTATGCATCCTGCAATGAACTGGCATCCGGCCCCTGATATACCCCTGCCCTATGCTGTCCGGGTTAGACTCCACCCCCACAAATAGCAACTAAATATTTAATAGTCGAAAACAGACAAATCTGCTTTGGAAATGACCTTCCTACTCCCTTTCCGGCGTCCCCATACTGGTGCCTCTAGTAAATTTGATTGGGGATGTATCTTTTCAGATTTTTTTTTTTTTGAAGGATGTATCCTTTCTGATTTTTTTTTTACATGGCTTGGTACTATGTAGCTATTCTAGTCAATGGAGTGCAACTGGCCAATGTGGATGGCAGTCATCAGTGAGTGCCTTGCTTTTGTGAAACTGTAAGTACTGAAAGTGCCTGTTTCCCATTTTGCAGTTTCCTTTTCTAATCTTAATTAATTTCTTTATTTCCCCTGGTAGTAGCTGGTAGATTGAGCTGTGCCATTCTATCATGAGGAATTACCCACAATTCTCAGCTGGCACAGAGGAATCGGCTTGGCTGAGAAGCCCTTAGTTTGCTCAAATAAACCCTAAATAAACAAATAAGGCATTTGTGTTTTGGAGAATTTGGAATCATCTTACTGGTGTCCATTACTACTATGCAAACGTGTGTTTTTATACCTTTAATTACTCAAGCAAATGTACAGTCATCAGGGGCATTAACTGCATTGTGGTCATATCGTTTCCTGAACTAAACCTTTTAAGGGTCCCCAAGGCTCTTAAAATTGTGCCTTGATGGCTTGCAGCTTAGATAAGTTGAGCACATTAAGTATAGACGCCTTGATTGAGCTGGGAGCAAAGGGGTTCTTCTTCCACGGAACATGTGGAGTACCTGTGGGCAGGAAGATACAGTAAGATGCACCTCAGCAGCTCGTTTGCGGCATGTGATCAAAGCCCAGGTGACCTCCGGCCCAGCAAACTGTTGAATCAATAGGTAGTTTTGCTTGGTCAGTGTAATCAGAGTTGTCCATTTACATTTAATTTATTTAGCAGGTGCTTTTATCCAAACCAAGGGATAGCTGAGAAAGCAAGGTCAGGCAGTCCCTAGAGCAGCTGAAGTTAAAGGCGACTGAGCTGCACACAAGGCGACTCTTTGGTGCCCGTAATGGAGATCCCCACGCCGGCCACCTCACGGCCATCTCTGCTATAGCGGTTGTCCACATTTCTGAGTCATAACTCAGGAGGAGAAGTGAAATCTCATCTACAAAAAATACGAACAGCCCCAAACCTCAAGGCTGCCAAGGTAGAGGCTGGACAGTAATAAATTTCAGCCTTTTCCATGGGCGGATAAGATGTTCTTCATAGGCCGTGTTTGAATTCCCCCGCATTCATCTCTCACTCTATGGCGATGTCAGTCTGCCTGCTGCCGATTCTTTATAGCTAAATGACGCTATCTGCAGTCGAAACAGCCTGCTGGCATCTAGATAGAAGCTCGACTTCTCCCGCGGCAATGATTCAGCTCAGCTGGAGCGGAAAGTCGATGATCCTGTCTTCCCCTCGGCCCCATTGATCCTGTCAAATGTTTGGATTTGCTTTTAAAAACTAATCATTCACTCCTTTACTGTATTGACCTACCAGATGGCCAGGACCCTGCCTGGCACTGAACTGAGCAGGCAGAGTTTCCCACAGTACTTAAATCAAACTGGTCTCATGAAGGAAAGGCGAGATGGGCCGGCTTCTGAGCAACGCTGGACATCTGACACCGTTCCTGACAGACTCCCTTACTCTGTGAGTAAAAGCGAGCGCTTCCGATTGTTTGTTCCCAGCGAGATGATAAACAAAGCAGTACAAAGCTTGTCTAATTGACTCTGCATCTCATTAGCACACCTAATCAGGTCAGCTCGGCACCCCCCGCCCCCTCCACCCACCCTCTCCTATGAGAATCTCTATGGGAGGATTGGACATCAAAGGCATGAAGGAAATGAATGATTGCACCACAGAGCAGCCACGGCGTTACGCTTGCTCATGGTGCACCCGAGAAGGTTCCCATGCCCTCCTTAAACCAGTGTTTGTGGTGCCAAATCCAGAGCTGCATTTTGTACCTCAGCCTCACAGTTTGCGATGGGCTTGTGTCCTTTCACGACTCCCCATCTGACACAAACCCTCTTCTCCTTAGAGGCGATAATGCAAAAACACAGTGAATGGAGGAAATGTGGGGAAGAAACATCTGGGGGGTATTTCGTCTAGCATGCAGGGGTGTCCGAGGGGCATGGGTACCCTGGCAGATTCAGGGGGGCCAACACTTTACAGGGGCCCCTAATTACAAAAAAAAATGTGTATCATAATAATAATAATGCTCCTGATACATCCGTTTGGTACGAGACCCCCCCCCCCCCAAACTCGGGAGGTCCAAGATGACATTTTGTCTGGGGACCCAGAATTCCTAGCTAGGCCCCTGCCTAGAGTGGGCGCGTGTCTGTTTGTGTGAGCAGACGCCACGCCTAAAATATGGATCGATTAATGGCCTTTGCCAAAAGGAAGCTCATTAAAATCACATGACCAACTTCCTCCAGTCAGATTTTCAGTCCTTTACAAATGTCCCAAATTCATTTAGCTCTTGGAAATCCTGCTCTACACTTACTTCTTGATAAACCTCGCAATACTGAAGATGGAGTGTTTCAAATAGCACTTACGCTGGCTCACACAGTTATTCCATTATCTTAGCTCACTCATTTGTTACTTCAGCCATCTTAAACAGGTCCTTTTACCGCAGTAGTCTGTTAGATGTAGGCAGATGCCGGGAATCCAGAGAGATGTCACAAACTCCACTGCATGTTTGTGTCTCTGTATGTCAGTATTTCTTCGAAACAGGTACAAAGATCTTTAGATAGCCAGGCTGCCTGGGACATAAATGAAGAAGTATGACCTGATTTGATTAGAATGGAGGCTGTCAGTTAAATGCCTGCTAACAGGTAGTTCCTGATTAAAATCTCTGGTTTACTATCAGCCTCTTGGGTTGCTTTTGGCAGATCCTACATGGATACATCTGATCTGAGCAGGAGAACATCACTCCATTTCTCACTCAACTAGGATCACCACCTGTCCCGGTTTTCCGGGGATCGTCCTTCCGGGGATTGTCCCGGAAAATCGATAATAATTTTTTGTGAAAATGTATGTATAATTTAGGAATTCTGTAGTTTCAAATAAATCCTCAAATGATTTCCTTCAACTGCTATTCTTTATATATGTTTTTTGCATCCAATCCGTCCATAAAAACGGGTAAAACACAGCAACGTTTAGCCACATCTACACTTTTTTTTGAATGGTAGCAGAAATACGAAGGCTTACCTTACTAGCTAGCAACAGCCCAAGCTGTCTGCCTGCTGCACATATCCACAGCCACAACCCCACCATGACTTAAATTGCTGGCTAGAGGTAGTGTTAGTCCTACAAATATTAACATATTTACAAAATGGTTTAACCCCAGTGAGTGTCCTGGTTTTTCGGAAATCAACCCTACACTAACCCCAAGTCAAACATCTCCGCGAGCAGAAGGCAAATCTTGTGGCTGGTTGTATCACGAAGGAAACAAAAAATTAGCTAGCTGTGACCACTCTGTCGGGCCTAATGCATGCTGGGAAATTGGTGTCCGCCGCCCTTTTCTCAGAACAATCAGTGCAACGCTCAGTAATTCCACAGAAATGACACACTTCCCTGATGACAGTGATTACAGGGCAAAAAATATCTGCTGGGACTCATTCAACAAGTGTGACTCATTACAATGGATGTGCACGCGTGTGTGCATGTGCGTGTGTGTGTGATGAAATGATACAATATAGAAGAGCCATACTTACGTTGCTGATTTAACACAGACTTACCAGGCATGCCAATCTGCTTTCACGCAGAAATGCACAGGATTTAACAATTAACTTACATTTATTGTACCACACGCGGTTAATTAAGGAAGCATCTTTGCATGCAAACACATGGGAATTTCACATATATCATGTAGACATGTACATATATATATCAGTATATGTGATAAAAAAGCATTTATCAACCCTGGCCTCGGGGACCCCCAGATACTGAGTTGGGAACTAGGAGGAAGCAAAAATGTGGACTATCTGGGGGTCCCCGAAGACCAGGTTGATAAACACTGTGCTAAAATATATCTTCACTGTCTGATGGAAACAGTGTCCGTCCATTTTTTGACAGATTTTGTGACTTTTTACTTAGATGGCATATGCCCATTCTCCTTATACAAATTTGCCGACCGGGTAAGATGGGCCTCCTAGGTAGATTTTGCCAATGGTGAAATATCCTAGTCGATATCGATAATTATTTTGATATAATTCAAGTCTTTATTTCTTTACTTCCATTTTTTGCTTAAAAGCCCATTAGAATTAAACAGATTCAGAAAGAGAAAAGATGACAAATGAATTGGACTGCAAACTAAAATCTAATTTTAATATATAAATCATTAAAAGGTGCTTTTGTTGTAGGGCATAACACCAGAAAATGTCCAGAGTACGCTTTGTTGCTGGGTTTTTCTCCGGGCTGCTGCACTGCGCGTTCTTGGGAATGGGTTTGGCATCGCTTTGAGCCAATGTGGGCTTCTATTTGTCCTGCATTTCATCACATTGAAAATGGAAACTTTAATTGGTGGTGTTTGTGACTGTAAGCACTAGTATTCTGTGTAATCTACGAGACGGCAATTCTTCAAGGGGTGAAATAAGTTCATAGTATTTCCAGGTACAAGTTCCCGTCAGAGATTACAATACACAGCACCAGTCTGTTGCGTGTCTAACTTTAAACTGCAAAAAAGTACCACAATGCCGCAAACGTCTTTTTACCGTGTTTATCCACAATGTCTCCTTTTTTAAAGTGGCTGCTGAGCTGTCACTTTCTTCACTTGAAGTTTCCTCTAAGGAAGCACTTATTTCTTCCATGATATGACCTAAACACAGTATGACCTTGCAGTTGTGTTTGCTGGTCATGGCTTTAGTTTGTCTCAGTGGTGTGATTGGCTGATGTGTGTTATCAAAGAAATGTGCTTTATCGATAGTTTATTGTTTTTCATTTTCTTAGTTTTTATATATATTGACAATAAGTTAATATATATTGTTCATATCGCCAAGTCCTATCGCCACAGTAAATTTCGCTGACCAGGAAATTTTACCGGGTGGTGATCAGGTTCGCATCTGTGCAACAGCTGATTTCAGTTCTCTGACAGTTCTGACAAACATTGTACTAATTAACATTTGTATTCATGATGGTTGTTTGTATGGGCTACTTTTAGCATAAATTAATTTAACAACTTAACATTGACTGTTAGCTAAGTAGCATCATTGCTAAGTGTAAATATACAGCTTAATGTAATTTGTCAGATTACTTTCTATCTTGTTGACGCAGACATATTTGACTCAGTGAAAACAATCCATGCAAGTTCGTTTAAAACATTAAACTGTTCACTGAGAGCTGTGTACAGATAGTTTTATATTTGTGGAGCTAAGGGCACATAATTACTTCGTTTTACGTTTATTTGTAAAATAGTCTCTTTTTTCATGCTTCTAAAATAATGGATTTTTGGAGATATGTGTTTTCATTGGAAAGTGATGATATAAAATGGCTCTTAGAGAGATATCTGCTGCCCATACTGGAACGAAAAGCCTAAATAACGAGTGACCAATTGCATCATAGACTGCAGTGATGTCATTAAAGAATAGGCGTGGCCAGGGGCTCCATACTCACCCAAGAGGCTTTTCTAGCCGACTGGCTGGCGATCCCACAATCTCACCCAGGGTGCAGAACATCTGGCCCAGGAAGTCCTAGGAGCGGGAGAGGGCCAGGCAGCCATGGGACCATGGGGTCCGGGAGGAGCGGGGAGACGGGGACAGAGGCTCGGTCAGAGTGTGGCAGGGCGGCCCACAGCACGGAGAACAGTAATGAAGATTACAAGAGCAAAGACGTACGTTGAATTCGTGGGGCTTCCGGAAGAGAGGCAGGCAGCAGCGGTAACACAACAGAACACGTCATGTGACAGGAAGCACAAGACGTAAATACGTAACGGCAATCGTAGGAGGGCAAGAGAGGCAGTGGAGAGGCTGGCACATTCCATACGTGATGAGCGTTAGTAAGACAGACATATTTACAGGCGTTCACACCACAATTACACCCCGGTTGTGGATGCGTGCAAAGCTTTGATTGCACCCAAATATATTTCTTTTTTTCATCTGAAAAGATTAAATGAATATGTCTTTTTTATCAAAGCTTTGTGCATTGAGATGTTAGAATGCATTGCTTATAGTTTTGGCACATATACTGTCATTCTTCATTTAGCTGTACCTGCGTACAGCATTTGACAAGCTTTGATAAATGCAGAGAAACGTCCGCACTTCCAAACAAAGCTAAATGAGAGATGTCAAGTGCTACATTTCATAGGATGTGCAAGTGAAATCAGTCTGCTAACAAATATTCTAAAAGACATGACTTGATAACAAATCCATTACAAACATCCATTACCAAAAGAGGGTTTTTTTAACCAAGCACCATGACACTCAGTGTGCAGTTTATTAGGTCCACCTGCCTGCTAATGCAAACCGGCTACTTCTCCAAACAGCCAATCATGTGGCTGTAACTGAATACATACAGCACAAGGCAAGGTCAGGGGGTTTACATACTTCTCAACTGAGCATTAGAATTGATAAGATGGGTAATCAAAGCCAATTTGAAATCACTATGACTGCCGATGCCATAGATGCTGGTCACAGCATCTCAGAAACAGCCACCTGCCAGGGATGATCACATACCACAGAGGCAAGAGTTTACAGAGGATGGTGTCATGCACTAAAAACATTCAGTCAACAGCATCTCTGTGGCCGAAGAGAGACCCTGTTAATGAGAAGGGTCACAGGAGGATGGCCAGACTCGTTAAACAGGAAGGCCACCAGTGCGAAAACAACAGCTCTGTACAGCAGTGTTGTGCAGATAGGCTTCTCTGAACATACCTCATCTGCCCTTGAAGCAGTTCTGGAGAGAATAGTGGGTTCTACCCAGTACTAGTGAGCTGTACCTAATAAAGTGGCCACTGAGTGTATTTCCACTTTGAAATATATTGGGTAAGGTGACAAATACTGAGAAAGATGCAATAACTTTGGTTTGCACAGATCCAGACCGGGATCAGCATGCATTTCAAAAGAAAAGTTGCTAATCAGGAGGGTTCCACCAGGCAGCCTTTGCAGGCCCAGACTCACATGTTTTGACAGATCGGGACTTTTGGAGTCCACATCGTACCTTTAAGGAGAGAGAGAGAGAGAGAGAGACAGTTTCACAAGACCTCAGAGCTCACCGAGTTTCCAAAGGGCCCAAGCCTTCATTTCTTTCTCATAAGACTAAGTACCCTGGGAGATGACAACACAAGAGTAGGCATTCTCTCATCTTGCCAGTTCAGTTTGATTAATTGGTTTGGTTGATTGATTGATTTAGCTGTAATATTATATTTGGACCGCAGGCCCTGAGAAGAACTTGTCTGCTGTCTATTTATAATATTTAAATAGATGTTAACTTTGCCGTAGAAGGCACCAGTCTACTGAAATATGACAGAACATGGAGCTCACTCCCCTGTTTGATTTACAGCTTTCAAACAGGACAGTTCCTCTGTAGCACATTGCACTCGCCCCTTCATCGGTGATGGATGATGGAAATGGGCTGTGGTTGAGCATGAATGGGATGCAGGCTGTTTTAGTGGTTTCAAAACACCATCGACCATCAAGCACACTTAATGGGAGAGCGAGAGACGTAACTAAGCAAGTAACTCACAAGTCAAAGCGAAGATTCTGTTTCTCCTCAAAGAAGTAGTCCAGAATATACTTCCTGACAAAGTCGGGGTTCAGTGTGTTGTCGATCACTTCTGTTCTCCCAAACTGGATGGCATGATGGGGGGGGGGGGGAGAGAAAAGAGGCATTATGAGCATGCTTGTGTGAGAAGGGGAGGCCTCATTACAGACTCTGTAAGCTGTAAGCTGGCTGGTCAGCACCTCGGCCGCGCTCTGCTGTTTGAGGCCGTGTGGGATCACATCCTGTGTTACGGAGCAGAAATGAAACAGCAAGAGACTGAACCAGAACAGCCTGCTGGCCCCTCCCCCCTCCACAGGCACTACACCCCAGCCCAGCGGAGGCGGAAACATGGCCGCCTCACAGGCCAGCGGACCACTATGGCCCCAGGGGCCGCCCCCTCATTCCAGCTGAGAATCTGCACCCCGCAGGGGCCTACGGGTTGGCTGACACACCGCATCATCGCACCACTACAGAATTAATGGGATTTCTCCTTTAATCGTGTGCACAGGCGGTCCAAGGCCCGCAGAGCGCGTGCTGCTTACTCATCCACAAGCCGTTTTGGGAGGAAGAAGTCATTAGCGCCCCCTTACTGCGCCAAGCATGCAGCACAGTGAAGTCAGCAATTCCGTCATTCCCGCCGCTGGCCAGAGAAGGCCCACACCTATCAGCATGTTAGCATTTGCTCTTGCACTCCAGTTACCGATTAATTACTCAGTGTAGAAAACATGGGAGAATCAAGTCTGGGCTTCCAGGCAAAAAGGCAATAAAACTGAAATCCTGAGAACAGACTGTGAGAAAGACAGGTGTCACATGCACCACCTCCAGTACCAGAACTTCAACCCTGCACCTGAAAAAATATGTTTATTTAACTGGTTTAATGAGAGCTGGTGGTGTTCTAATCATTCATCTACCAGAAACGAGCTGGCTACATTATTCTACAGCAACCCTAGGCTGTCACATTTTTAATAATCTTAATAACTGATTCATTCTGGTGTTTCTTCTGGGTATTCTGTTCTAATTTCGAAATATTTTATGGGCATGAAATGTCTGGTTTTAACTATGCATCTATTTCATTACAGAATTTGGGCACAAGGTCCGTGCATACAAAAATGACAAAAAAATGAAAGCGTCTGGCTGTTCATGTTTGTTTTTATATGCAGAGACATTCCGTAATTGCATTTGCAGGAAAACAAGGCAGACCTTGTAAAATAAAAATCGGCTAATTATTTCACACGTAACTGACACTTAATGGGAGTCTTGTCCTTTGACGACTGAAAGAAACCATAAGCGCCAGCTGGCTCATGACGTTGATTACAGCCCGAAGATCAGCTCTGCGTCAAGGTGGCCAGGCAAACAGCATCCATCATACCATAAAGTCAAACTTAATGAGTTATTGATTTCAACCAACCAAGTCAATTGAATCAAATTAAATACCCCACTTCTTGCAGACGTCTCCCTAACATTCATTTTGACACTATGAACCAATAAAGTGCGTTGCCTTGGGTTTGTGCTCTTACTGCGAGTATCTTAGGGCGCAGGCAGAGACGCCTACAAAAGGCTCCATTTCTCACTCATTACTCTTCTGTGCTCTCCTAAATACAATATGCTTCGTCTTCCAGCACTGTTCTTGCTCCATATTTAAAACTCTGGGGTCACAATAAAATGCTCTTGAGGCACTTTTCCCTGGTGCCCACTCCATGCCAACCCAATATTCCATCGCCGTGGCGATGAGGGTGTGCGATTAGCACCTCCCTAAGACACTGACTGCGAGTCAATTGAATCCCGAACGTCCTTCAGAGGGCGGGGGCAGATCCGATGCTGCTCGTTACTCTGGGCACAGGGAAGCAGGCTGAATGCATTAGATTACAAATGCATTAGGCAGCAACGGACAGCGGGGCAGTTTAAAGAGGATGCCACAGATTCCTCGGCTCAGCCGTCACAAATAAACAAAAAACCAAAGCCAAAGAAAATACCCGCCCCAGCACCCCCAACTCTACGTGCCAGCACAAACCTAAAGAAGGTCCTGCGGTGACGGCCGCTGCTCCCCGTCACCACGCGGCCGACGCCAAGCGCCCCTGCCCACGTGTCCCCGTAGCGTGGGCTGCCAGAGCAGTCTGGCCGGCTCCGAGAACAGCCCTCGTCGTTCCCATCTGTTCCACACCATTTTGTTTTTACGGACCATGACATGCGGATCATCGCCGCTATTTCGGGCCCCTATGGACCGCTCATGTACATATATAGCTGCTCTATAGCACTTGCCGTCTCTTCAGACACATAGCATTTGGCCTGGAGTCTTACGGCAGCACGGATAGCTGACGCTCCGATGGAAATGACTAACGATGATGAGTGAATTAGGTTGATTTTTTTTTCCCCTCCGTATCATTCCGAGAGTTCCCAAGATTGCGCGCCTCTCCCCCTCCCCCAAATGAACCATGTGCCAATCAGAGTTCTGCATCTCAACGGTGGCACCAGGGTAATGAGAGTGAGTGGGCAGCTGTCAAGCAACGACTGAACAGAGGGGAACTCTGTGGCTCCTACAGTGCTTTCAGGCTCCGAGGATATTGCGTTATCTGGCATTAGCTATCAACAGCAGCACTCTGGAAGAGGAAAAAGCTACTCGGCTGGAAATCGACGCCAGCCAGCAGCAGCTTGATGTCCGTGACGAGCAAGACAGAGGAGTCTGATGTCCATGAAAAGCCACAGAAATGGAGGGAAAATGTCACACTTCCTGAACTCTGAGAGCAATAACACGGGGACTCGAGCCGATATTAAGCCACAATGTTGTAAGCAGTTTCCAGGGCACTATTAAAAATGGCCAGCCACTCTTTTTGACTATAACATTCACTATGCTGATGTTATAGGCAGCACAGATGTGGCATTCACAGAAGAAAAGAAAATCAGCAGCCTAAGACACTGTGTCTTTTACTGGATGGTTGCTAGTTCAAAATCCAGGGTCAGAGTGATGTCACCATTGGGTCCTTGAGCAAGGTCCTTAACTCCCAATTGCTCCAGGGAGAGTCAAAGCCTGCTTTCTGAAAGACGTATATCGCTTTGGATGAAAGCATCAGCTAAGCAAATAAAACGTAAAGCCAGCACATTGCTTATTGGTTCCGAAATGTCATAGATAATGTCAGAGATAGTAATAGACAGATACTTTAATTCACCATACATTCAATATCTTACGATTTGGCGGACGAACAGCACTTCCCCCCCATGTGACTTCCGCTCTGTGATCCCAATCTGTCAAGTGCCAACTCATATTCTATGCCAAGGTGTGCTCACTCAGCCCAAAGAGATCAAAGGAAGCAGCATAGATCCTGAGCCGTTTGCGCATCTGCTGGGAGTCTTCGATGTGACGTCGTGCAAAAAACGAGGCCACAGGTGTGTCGGAGGGACTCATCGCGAAGACTCTCCATGCACTCCCTCACTCATTTGAGAATGTGCAGTTATTCAACCATCCACCAGCTGGACAATCTCCACCAGTACCCCGGTCAACCCATTACCCATTACACAACATAGGCAGCTGCCTAGGGCACGCTGTCGTAAGGGGGAGGAGCCACAACATGACGAAGTGAAAGTGCTGAAGTTTAGCCACGGAGGGGGGAGGAGGGGCCACCAGTATAAAATAGTTTGCCTAAGGCACCACATGGGCTGTGTCCAGTACTGATAAGAATGATGATCAGGCACTAAAATCCTTCACATAGAAATTTAACTCAGGTTCGAGAGGTGCTGAGATGACAGGATGTTGATATATATGGAGCTTTATCACGGGTAAGAAAAGCATTTTAGGAAAGCTAGGATTAATATCGTACATCTGCGCAATTTGCCTTACATTGTACATGGAACACAATAAACTCCTCGGTAATCTCGGCAGCAGGAGGCCACGAAATATAAGCAGGCTGTGAAAATAAAATTACGGACAAAAAGAGAAAAAGAAGCTTGGCAGGCCGGGGAAGGCGAATTCCCCGGGCTCCGTCAAGAGGCCACAGCGAGGGACTAACTGGATTACTGGTGCTTCGGAGATGCATACTGACCTTATATCTAACAAAGAAAGAGCGGGAAAGTTCTAGAAAAGGCGGAGCACAGGGGAGGGCACAGCGTGACTCCTCTTGCCACCTGATTTCGTCACATAGACCGGACGTAGGTGGTGGAAGACCGGGCCCTCGCTCACATGAAGTGAGACAGCCAGTCAACCCCACGTCTGTAGGCTACAATCCCAACAGGGCAGAATTTAGCTTGTCCATAATGGCACATATCATCCCCAGTAACCTCAAAGGGTTTTCGCTGGTTTGCAGTGACTGGGTAATTCATAACAGTCTATGTTTAGAAGCAAAGCTCACCTCTCTCCACTGCTTAGACTCCACCCCCTGGGTGTACAGGACACACACTAGAGAGAAGAGAAGCACAAATGTTAAATGAGTCCGCTTCACCAGCAGAACCTCTCAGACACAATAGATGTTCCCATACAGGTAATAGCATGCTAATACTAATAGAGGAAATAGGCCGACTCTCAACAAAGCACCGCAATCAATGAGAAGCTCCCTTTTGTCAGTTTGGATAGAGAGAGACTGAGAATGCAGTAACCCCTTCGCTAACATGACATTTCGGTTAGTCGCAAGTCGCAACTAAACGGTAACATTTGTGGAGCTAACTGAAAGATCACAGAAACTTGCAGACAACCAAGAAATACACTGGAAATAATTTGGGTCAATAATTTCGGTTAGTGCAAGTGTATACTATATCTTTAATATTAAGTCTTGGCTTGGGTACGCCTACATTTTTGTCTTGGCAACTAGCCGCATTCATGTGTTAACCGTGTTTGTGATCATGGAATATCGCTTTTCTTACAGTAGCTTTTAAACTTTTCAGCCCCGTTAATTTTGCATTTTTAATAATATATAAAATAATGCTTCCAGTGTGTACAGTAGTAACTTTGCACACTGTGGGACATAATTTAGGTGGTTTGTACATTATATGAAAAGGTCTAGATAGGGACAACAAAGTAATCTGGCCTGCAGAATGTACAGTGCAGTACTGTTTCTTCCGAAATTGATAATAAATAGACTTTTCATTTTAACATTCAGGCTAGCAGACTGTTATGGGTAGAGGTTAGGGGTCTCGTTCATGAAACGTGAGCAGAACCAATTCATAAGTATATAGAGATTATCAATGTTTTAGTAAGGACTATCTGTTCGTTAAAAACCTACAGATCTTACACGTGCTCAGCATCAAGCATAATACGTGTGTAAATAATAAAAAGCATGCTATATGAATGCTCTTTGCACAAAACTATCGATGGTTAGAAAAAAAAGTCTTTTTTAACCACGGTTTTTTTCCCCTCCATGTCCCTTCTGGGGCTTCGTACTTAAAAGGACCTCGATCTCTGCTTCTTTGAAGGTGTTTTTCTTTCTTTCTTATTTCGCTTTTGACATTTTGCCAGAACCTGGGCACGTGTGGCAGCACATCCTTATATGGTAAGATTTGAGGCGATGGGTGTGGATTACGGTAATGAACTGACAATGTGCACCCGGCGGATTGGTATTTATAAACCTACGTTGGGTATCACGGTTTTACTCATGGTTTGTGACTGTGGCGTAAGATTTTAGTCAAATCGCCTTTTTCGCGCAAATGTGTTCATTAATTTACGTGATCTTGAAGTGAGTAAGAATAGACAATCATATCTTCATTTTTAAAGATTTTGTTTCATAATAGAACATTGTACTTTGAGTGATAAGATAAGATTTAACCATTTGCTAACCGAATTTCTTATTATGTGAAACTGTTAGCATATGTTGCACAAATGAGCGTAACATGCTGGAATTACATAAGAAGTCAGAGCCCACCACCCTGTACTGAAAATCTGGCAGGAAGACTAGTAAGGATAATACTCCAGTACTTACATGGGTCCGATTTTGAGAAGGTGTCTTTGTCTAAAAGGTTCCTGCAGAGAACAGAAAAAAACATGAAGTGACCGGTGTACCTGATTTTAGCAGTTATATTGGATGTGATTCTGTTAATGGAAATTAAGAAATATTAGGATGATTAAGACAACGTAAAATTTGATAAAGAACACACCTGTATACACAGGGAGTAGACAAAATAAAAACACTACATGGGTAAAGGACATTTAATTTGAAGTATCTAAATCCCAACTAGAAAATGCTGTAAAGGGGACTTTACAATTTACAATTTGACAATTAGCAGTAAGTCTCACCTGTAAAAGACGTGCAATCGGCACTGTGACAGATGAGTTTTAAAGGAAAGAGTTCTAAAGTGGCCAAAAAGTATACAAGGCAAAAAAAAGATTATTATTCTAAAAATTATGACAGCAAACATGGACAAAATTCACTGGCAAATGAGGGACGGTGGTGGCAAGCGGGAGCTTGTTGACAGGGACAGACAGACACTTAACAAGATAATTGCAGTACAGGCTCAAAAGTTAGACCCATACCGCTGGTTATTACAATGACCATAGAACTGAATCAGCAGGTCAGAGGCCCTGAATCTACAAAATCTGAACATTGTGAGTGTCATAAAGTGGAAATTTATGGCAGGGCAGCCATAACCACTTATCTCCAAGGCCAATGCCAAGGCAATGCACAAGGATGCATAACCTAGTGAACAGAGCACAAAACCTGGACCTCTGGGCAATGGAAGAAAAAGAAATGTGATCGGAGGAGTCATCTTTCACCTTTTCTACATTAGGTTGTGCTTATGAGCAAAGCAAGCCAAGGATGCATTATCCCTGCAATGCACCATGGTATGGGCAGCCATCTTGGGGAAATCACTCTGCCCAGTGTTTGCTCTGCATGGTCAGATAACGCCCAAGGTTCATGGGGCTATTTTACAGCACCGGGTACACGCTAAGGTGCAAACACGTCCTCATGATATTTTCATGCTCTATATTTATATCCAGGTGTCCATCAGCTTACATACTATGGAGTAATCTCCAATTGCATTTACGTCCGAGGTCCATAGTAAATAATATACACTGACCGAGAGATGCCTGAAAGAGGACATTAGCCAGTGTATCTCTTCCTGTAACGGGTGCAGGAGAATGGGCAGTACTGACAGCCAGCTATATCTAACTTGTAATAGAGTATGCATACAGTATGTATATATGACAGATAGCTACAATAAGCAGATATGATACAGATACAGTACCTGTACTGTGCTAATTATTTAAGTACATAAAAAGTACTTACTGTACTGTACAATAAAGTATTTCACCACAGTTGCAGGTGCCGTATTCTGTCCCATCTCCCATTGTTTGCTACCGCGCATCTTTTGATTTCCTGGTGCAATTCAAGCCTTTAAGTGCGATCTCTTTTTAACAAGTACCTTGTTGAATCTATGCCACAAAGGATTAAGGCAGTTCTGAAGGCAAAAGGGGGTCCAACTCGGTACTAACAAGGTATACCTAATAAAGTGACCGGTGAGTGTATACCTGACATATGATAATGCTACCATATACAAATTCAAGAGTATTTCCATAAACACCTTGATGAAGTCAAGTACCTTCCATCCCTTCCCAGTTCACCAGATCTACACAATGGACCTTTATGGGAAGTTCCAGAGAACAGGAGAAATAGATTTCATCCCCCAAAGATCTTGAGGCTTTTGTCTTTGAAGAATGCACCACTATTTCATTACATGCAGTGCAGAACCTTTATGGCAGCATTCTGAGAAGAAGTGAAGCTGTTCTAGAGACAAAGGGGATGTTGGATCTTAACTAGACCAGTAGCCTAGTTAATGCTGATAAAGGTATGATGATGGTTCCCAAGTTGTTCTTAGGTCTCCTGGATGTTAATCATCTCCACTGGCAGAAAGGAAGATGTCCCAATTCTCAATGGAAACATTAAGAGGAAGGGTGTGACTCACAGCAGGCATTAAAGGGCTGGTGGCATTATTTTTATACTGACTAGGTGTCAACATGCTTTTTCCTGATTGCGGACTGTGAAGACCTCAGCAAATTCCAGGTGTAATGATCTGAAGGGTCACACCGTGCACTCTGGAAGACATAAACTTTCTATTTTCCCACAGGCGAAGGGACCCCGGATGACTGACATGGTTCATTGTACCACTGCTGTCCAGAGAAAAAAAAAAGATCAATTCAGACAGTGATTATTGGATAAAACGTCACCATATCTTCTGTGCAGGGCAGGTAGCAATAGTAGGAGGGTAGTAAATATTGTCTTAGTAGTATCTACATCCACTCTTTTATTGGACTGTCATGGGATTTGACAGACAGAGCACTCAGATAGACCTAGGAAAGGGGCCTCAGGTTAGATTACTAATGCAGCCCAAAATGAAGACAGTAACACATCAGCAACAAGCTTGTACGTGAAGAAACAATGTTAGCCTGATTATGGCATTTTATATAGCTATTTATACCTTCAGTCATAAATTCTGGATAATTTAGTCCTTGTTGGAGGGATTTGGCACATACTTGTCCCTCTCCTCTGTTCCCGCTGCCTGCGAATCGGCCTTTGAAGCTCAAATCCTCTGTTGATTGCCCTCGATTTGGGAAGAATCTGTGTGAGATGCCACCCTAAAATCATTCTCGTCACACCACAGTTAATTAACATCTATGGTAACACACGTAGCTAGTCGGCTCCTGCCCTCGTGACAGTGTTACATTTTCATATTAAACAGTTCTCCTTTCAAAACCAATGAGAGCACAGCAGTTATTAATGGTGAAATCCATAAATATGTAGGTAAGTGCAAGCACTAATCAAATAGCGACAATGAATGTATGTTTAAATTGATTTTTTTTTCAGCTGCAACTATTAAAATGTTTTTCATCATATATAAAAGGCATGGTTTTAAAATTAGCAATAATAATCCTATCAAGGTTATCTGGACAATATAATGTAATTATAGCCGACTTAACTGACAAGCATGCTATGGAACATTACTTGCAAAGGAATGACCTGGACTGATTAGAGTGATGAATTACACGCTTGCCTTTGTCAGGATTATCAAAGTTATGCTTGTTTATTCATTCATTAAAGCTCTCAACTTAATTATTAGATAGGCATCACCCATAGAAGGTTAGTAAATGAACACAATCGTTCTCCTGTTTTTATTTGTTAATTTTTAATTACTTATATTGGTGCTTCGGATCTTGAAAAACTCCTGTTTTGAACTTCTTATTAATACTGCAATTATTTAGCAGACACTTTTATCCAAAGGGACTTACAATTAATAAAGCAGGGTCAGACAATCCTTGCAGCTACTGGGGTTAAGGGCCTTACTCAATGACCCAATAGTGTAAGCACTCAGCCAAGGATTTGAACCACCCACCTTACAACCACAAGAACAGGACCTTAACCCACTGAGCCACCCACTGGACTAACACAACAAACCTTTTAATGGGTAAGGTGCCCAAACTTTTGACTGGTATCATATGTGAGTAATAAATGATGGATTATATGTCTGTCTATCATGGGCAGGGTGGTGTCCCAGGAAGGAGAGACAGTGGGCAGGGCAGAGTACACATGGGAATGTTTAGACCCACATAACCCCCCCTGCAGTAACACAATAAGGGCAATTTAGAGTCACCAGCTCCACTGAATGTCATTGGATTATTGAAACAGCCAGACTACTTGTGAGAAGACCACAAAAATGTGGCTAGAACCATGCAAATTGAGCCGGCAAGAGACTAAAAATGCTACCAAAAGTTAATTCAATGCTTTTCTGTTATTCAGAATAATTCATTTATTTCCTCTGAAGCTTGACGCCTTGCCACCGGAGTTTAATGGCAGCTATTCAGAAACGGGGATGAACTGGAGGTGGGATAAATATAGCAGGAAGCAGAACAGCGTAAAGCACCACATTTCAGCCTAATTATCGCTGGGAATCTGCATTTTCTCTGTCTGCTAATGACGGGTTTGGCGAGTCGGCTCCCAGAGTGGGCTCTGATGGAGCCGCCCATGGCTCTGCTTCACCAGCCCATCCACACCCCCGCGCCCGGCGCTGTGGTCACTCTCCCGTTTATCGTGACAGTTCGCCATGGAAACCCAAGCTTCTAAAACACACACACCATGTGATAATTAGGCCTTGGGCATGGAGCTGGAAAATTAAAACGTATTGAAGATCTAAGACATCCTTTTTAGCTGACGTAAATAATCCGTCAACAATACCTTACATAAGTCATATTTTATGAAAGTCAGATTTACCTTCCCATGCCATTCAAGATACGTTATTGCAAGGCTGCCCAGCCCTGCTCCTGGAGATCTACCCCCCTGCAGAGCTTAAGTGCAGCTGTAATTTAGCACACCGGATACAGAAAATCAGGCCCTTCAGTAGCCTCTCAGTATTAGAGTCAACTTCAGCATAGCTAGCTCCAATACTTATCTGTATCAGGTGTGTTGAACCTAAGCTCTGCAAGCTGATAGGTATTCTGGAGCAGGGTTGGGCAGCCCTGCCGTACAGCAAAAAACACATACACATAAGACAGAAATGTAGTAGTAATATGTACTAAAGACCAGATTAGTAAGCGAGTAAACTTACTGACAGGCACATGACACTTTTTTGTAATAGTGCTTCCGTACTCTGTGTATCTTGGATATTTTGTTGGCTTTACATAAGTCAGGGATAGCCAGTCAGATCTGCAAAGGGCTAGTGTGTATGTAGGTTTTTGTGATAACATTTAGGTCAGCTGTTCAACTCAGGTATGAGGACTCTTCAGCCAATCAGATCTCTAATTAATAACCTACATGAGAACCCACGTACACAACAGCCCTATCTGGACAAGATTGGCCACCCCTAACAGAAGTTGAGAGCTGCCTGTAAACTATTATTTTCTGATAATTCCCAGATCAGAAAAGCAGATAGAAGATGACTGGATAAAGGCAATATTTTGAAGACACAATTTTCCTATATATAGTATAAAAAGCTGAAGTTATGAAAAACTTTTTCCCAAAAGCCCGAGCAGTGGAGGAAGATACTAATATTCAGAACTTATCTGGCTCATAAATAAATTAAAACCTTTTTTCCTGAAACAAAATACAGAAAAAGGCTAAGCCAAGAAAGTAGCAGTGCTATTTCCAGAACACCCCTGCATAAATCGGAATGTGTCACCAGTTTTGTTCAGGCTGCGGTTACAGGTTTCCGTGTCTCTCTCCAGCGCCCCGGCCCCCGCCTGCACCCCCCCAGTGTCAAACAGCGCTATCCACTTTGATGCCCCCTGGCGCTATATTGACACCTCAGGACGCCTCAATCTGTCTGTACTCTCAGCGCTGACATTCACCGCAACGGTCCTCAGAAACAGCCCGACAGACCAAACTGCAAGATATCGCCTCAATCCGCGCATAATCATGGGTTTATAGCAGCAATATTAACTGAATCTGTTTGTTTTTAGTGCTTCTTTGGATCACATGCCCTTGTTCCTGGAAGGACAACCAGATTACTAAACAATGGGTGAGATTTAAGCTTCTCAGAGTCTAACTGGAAGAGCCTTCGTTTTTGAATGGTCTTCATGCAACAATGATGAATGTAATTTCCCCCTATGCCATGGGTTTCCATCAGAGGAAGTTGAGTGCTTTGTGACTCCGGATTCCTCCTGCAGTCAGGCTAACTCGTATCTCAAAATTGCCCATAGAGTGTGATTGTCATGATCCCTCCCGTCTCATCCTCCTGTGTGCCATGCCCCTTTATTACCCTTGTGTGGAATCCCGATGTTTCCCAGCTGTTTCCAGTCTACGACCCACTAGTGGTGTATATACACTCATCTAAAGGATTATTAGGAACACCATACTAATACGGTGTTTGACCCCCTTTCGCCTTCAGAACTGCCTTAATTCTACGT
>JAODKM010000118.1:8302764-8313444 GCA_026780845.1 Petrocephalus sullivani | reverse complement strand
TCACACACACTCCCTCAGTCTCCTGTCCTCCTCATCTCCCCCGTCTCTGTCACACACACTCCCTCAGTCTCCTGTCCACCTCATCTCCCCCATCTCTGTCACACACACTCCCTCCATCTCGTGTCCTCCTCATCTCCCCCTGCCTCTGTCACACACACTCCCTCAAACTCTTGTCCTCCCCATCTCCCCCTGACTTCGCCAAACGCACACCCTCCATCTCCTTTCCTCTCGATTTCCCTGTCTCCATCACACGCCTCCACTCCGAGGGCACTGTCAGCCACATAGCTATATGATAAGATGTCAACCTGCCACAGAAGCAGCGGCCTTTCTCATGCCTTCTGAGAGCTTCGTGTCTGCCGCAGCTGCTGGGGCTGCAGCTACTATGCCCCAGGATTTCGTCCCTGCATACTACACACCTCCATCTCAACATATTGCAAAAGGTAACCTCCACAATTACTGTTTAATTAAGAAGCAATTACACTCACCGGGACCAATTGGCCCCTCAGTGACCCTTCAATAATTACTTCAAAAGGGACCAGCGTCCCAGGGGGATTGTGCCAACTATACTAAACTTGGATCTCAGGCCCAGTAGCAGATTAATGCATAGGTGATCTAGGTTATACCCTAGGGCCATGACAAACCTTAGGGCCCTGCCCAGCCTCAAAAATAATGGAACTATTAGTTAAATCAGCAGCACCCGAGTGTCCATGCTGATGTTAGCTTAGGACCGCCCCATAAATTAATCTACTCCTGCTCGGGCTTGTCCAGTGTCAATCCGTATAAGATTAATCATACCAGTTTGGACATGGCTAAAGTTACACTTGGCCTTCAGGTAGAATGACTGATGATGATCTAAAGCCTCCCTTTAGGGAAACTTTTTGTAGAAATTCTTTGGTTTAGCAAACAGATCCATGAGACTGGGAGTGGGAGAAGGAACAGGGAACTCCACAAGCATCCCTCAGGGTAGGCAATTCGAACAAACATATACCCTTAGAACCAGGCCATTGCACCCAGGATCTCTCACAGTGAAGACATACTTTAGTCCCTTAATGAATCATAATAGCTGACTAGTCCAACTACCCAGGGCTGCACCCATTAAACAGCAAAGGCAGCGGCACACTTGCCCAAACAGCTTCACTGCCTTAGCCCCTGCTGCATGAGGAAGATACAGAATGCCCAGGACAATGTAAAAATGGGTGGAGGAGAAGATTGCCTGGGGGAAGGGGTGTGCCAACAGAGAAGCTAGCCTGAGGGGTGTGCTGACAGAGAAGCTAGCCCGAGGGGAGTTCCAACAGAGAAGTTAGTCCGAGGGGAGTGCCAACAGAGGAGCTAGCCCGAGGGGAGTGCCGACAGAGAAGCTAGCCCGAGGCGAGTGCCGACAGAGAAGCTAGCCCGAGGCGAGTGCCGACAGAGAAGCTAGCCCGAGGGGAGTGCCGACAGAGGAGCTAGCCCGAGGGGAGTGCCGACAGAGGAGCTAGCCCGAGGGGAGTGCCGACAGAGAAGCTAGCCCGAGATGAGTGACGACAGAGAAGATAGCCCGAGGGGTGTGCCAACAGCAAAGCTTGCCAGGGGAGTGTGTAAATCTTGCCTGAGGCACCAAATGGGCTTCAGTCTGCATTGTTCATTCATAAACTGCACCAATGACAAAGCCTATGGTCTCCGTCCATCCCATGGTCACATCCAAAGGATGGTAACGTTGCATCCTCGCTGTACCTGGGGTCAACCTTCATGCCAAGATGAACAAAGACTGGTGATCCAGTTTCCCAGATCGGGAAAGCATCTAATCACTGAATAAACTTTTTTTTCTTGTTATCACTATTCGGCTACAAAATGTCAAATTCCGGGGCAAACGAACCGGAACCACAAAAACATGTCATGACAATTCATGTCACGCTTGCCGCTGCAGAAGAAAAAGGGTCATTAGCGCTTAGTCACAGGCAGCTGCGGATTAGAGCCAGTGTGCGGGATGTAAATAAGTGTCTGGTTGGAATGAGCGTGGAGACGCACGGTGCTGCGCGCGGTTCGGTGAAGTGGCAGTGGGGGTGGTCTCAGAAGGCGGGCTGAAACGGGGGACCCTGGGAGGTGGAGAGCAACCAGTGTAATGAGGAGCCGTGTTGCTGGATCACGCAGGTCCCTGTCCAAACATCTTCAAGTAAAGCCTGCATTGTCAATGTGGCGCTGGATGCGACAAGGTACGTGATGCAGTCAAGCATCTATCTGAGCTGCGGT
Source organism: Petrocephalus sullivani (assembly GCA_026780845.1). Lineage (NCBI taxonomy): Eukaryota > Metazoa > Chordata > Actinopteri > Osteoglossiformes > Mormyridae > Petrocephalus > Petrocephalus sullivani. The sequence continues at coordinate 8,311,215 of JAODKM010000118.1, read as the reverse complement.
GGAGCAAGGGAGAGCCACCTGGACAGGTTTCCTTATTGTGGACTTTAAAAACTGTAATTTATATGTTCACCTATAAAAAAAACATTATGTAAAGACAGATAAATATTTGCATGCCCGCTCAGGCAATGGGAACTCCTGTATAAGTGTTTGATAATATATAGCATTGGTGGAGAAAGACACAACGTTTCATTGTGTTTCTACAAAGACAATAAAGATACTCTATTCTATTCTGTGTTTACTGTGGAATGCTAAATAGCTAACAAATGAAGGTGTGTTCAGATAAAGAGAGCTTAGCACAGCAACACCCCTTGCCCTGTGCTACAGATGGTATTCAGCTGTAAGTCTAACAGGCAGAGATCCCAGGAAGCCTACAGTTCATTGTGCTTGGCACCATAGCAATGGTATCCAAGGCCAATAAGAACCAATGATAGCCAAGATACGTGATCCTTAATCCAGCTTCCTCATCCCTGCAAAAAAACAACCTATATGTCTGAGAGCAATTTCCTCCGAGATCAATAAAGTTTTTCTGATTCTGATTCTATGAGATCTCAGTCTCATAGAGTAGATTTCAGTATGAAATCTACAGCCAACTGTGAAACCACTACAAGCGTCAGAAGAATGTTTTTCTGCATTCCTACAGAGTCTCCAGACACAGTTGAGGTTGTACTTATAAGTAACAATAAGCAGATACTGATTACAGACATCCTGCATAGCGAATCCACCCCAGATAAGGATCTGAAATGGAGTGGTGACGATCTCAAAAACATCACTGCCCACACTATTGCTATCGGTTGAGCTGAGAATTCGTGTAGCACAATGTTCGCCTCATTCAGTTGCCTGTGGATCTCGCATAATCCCTTTGTTATCCTCCTTTCCTCGGGGGATAATGGCTTCTTGACGAGGTATCGACCGGATTTGGGTCCCTTATCAGAGCGACGGGGATTTTAATGAATGGAGCAGTAATTGCCGCTAAATTACAGTAATTACAGAAAATGGCAAGTATTTTTTTTTTACTAAGTGGGACTGAGAAAAGATGACACATAACTGACTAATAATATTTTTTAAATCCCCCCGTTGGAAGACCACGGCACTGGGGAAGCGTGACTTGCACGCAGTGGGATTCTGTCAGCTATTGGGAAAACGTCTGTTTTCTGCCTCGGGACATGACAGGTGGGCTGGGAGCTGGATTTGGGTCACGGTCAGCCACCGTCCAGACTGATCTGTGGGAACCTGTCACACTGACACATATCTGTTTCCAGGGACTCCCGAAATGTACACGACGCGCTCAATCTGCATAGTGGAGGGACGAGGCCCTTCCCTCTGAGAGGAAGCCTGGACATCTTTATTCTTCCTTTTATCTGTATGAACGATATAATAATGGATCGCCACACACTATTGTGAAGTGCCTTTGTGCTATAAAACATTATACAAAAATTTAAATGAACTGAATTTGCTTCTCCCCCAAGACAAAAACTCATCAGATTTTACATTCTGAGTGGAAACACAAAGCCTCATACCCAGCTTCACCTTCAGCCTGACATTTTAACCCCCCTAAAGCGAGGGCAGTAGCGCTAGGTACCCCACCACCTCTATGCCCGCTGCAAAGTAAAATCGCCTGGCTAATTTGGCGCCCCCTGGGGGCCTCCGATGTCATCTGACTGGTGGAGTGGCACTAGGTGAGAGAGAGCCGAAGCTTGCAGATGAACATGGGGATGGCATGTGAAGTACATGCCGCAAAAGGTACCCAAAACATTCAGCCAGCATTCAAGTTTACGAAGACATCCAAAAAGAGTCTCAGCTGGTGCAAATCAGGCCTTAGAATTCCATACAATTTAAAACCAGCAAACCCCCTTACAATCAGCCACAGCCTTCTTCCCCTGCAGTAATGAATGTCTGAGTGTATCCTTGCCCTTTATGGCAGTCCTGTTGGTGGCACTATTACACAATAACAAAATAATGCACATTCCCTGTCCAATCAGCTGCATTGTCCTTAGACGAAAGGGACATTCACCTGAGCACAGACCATGTGTTTTGCATGGACCAAACATCCCAATTAAAAAAAAAAAACACTACCGAGCGATTTGAATCTATTCTATATGCAGATTCAATGCAGTGCCACGGCAACAATGCCGACAGATTCAGATGGTTTCCAGACTGATGCTAAATACAGACAACAAGAGCCGACTGCAGTGTATCAGATGCTGCAGAATAACGGTATTTCCTTACTAATGTCCCCATGTATGCTGTAATAAACAGACACACATATTTACTATCAGCAGGAAAAGACGATCGTCCTTTTTAAGATGGAGGTGTTCAACAGAGGAGAAAACACCACTTTCAGCTATTTGTAAAAATGATCACAGGTCTCTAAAATGCTGTCCCATTTCGTTGCGTTGTATGCAGGCATTGCATTTAGCAGATGATATTATGGGGTGCCAAAGTGGCTCAGGCTACAGGGGGGCAGGGTTTATTCCACCCCTGTGAGGAATTTACATATTATTCGGAGAGATACTGGGACTGAGATTTCCACCCACAGTGGAATGTCACATCAGTTTCCATGAGAGCACATACACTATATGCACAATAGTATTGGGACACACCTCTTCATCACTGAATTCAGGTGTTTCATTCAGACCCATTGCCATAGGTGTATAAAATCAAGCAGCCAGCCATGCAGACAGGTTTACAAACATATTTGTGAAAGAATGGGTCGTTCTGAAGAGCTGACTTGGTATTGTCATGGGATGCCATCTATGCAATGTCTGTTTGTGAAACTTCTTCCCAGCTAGATATTCCATGGTTAACTGTAAGAGGTATTATTGCAAAGTGGAAGCATTTAGCCATGAAGTGTGGGACCACGTAAAGCAACAGAGCGCGGTCGCTGAGTGCTGAGCTGCATAGCGCATAAAAGTCGCCAGCGCTCTGTTGGTTCGATAACTGCAGAGTTCCAAACTTTCTATGCCATTAACCCCAGCACACAAATTGTGTGGGAGCTTCATGGAATGGGCTTCCATGGCTGAGCAGCTGCATGCAAGCCTCCTATCACCAAGCATGCCAAGCATCAGGTGGAGTGCTATAAAGCACACGCCGCAGTGGAGACGCGTTCTGTGGGGTGACAAATCACGCTTCTCGGTCTGGCAGTCTGATGGACGAGTCTGGGTTCGGCAAATGCCTGGAGAACGTTACCTGCCTGACTGCACTGTGCCGATTGTAAAGTTTGGCGGTGACAGATAAAGGTATCGGGTTGCTTTCCAGGGGTTGGGCTCGGCCATTTAGTTTGAGACAATTCTACGATTCCAACTTTGTGGGAAAAGTTAGGGGAAGGCCCTTTTCTGTTCCAGCATGACTGTGCTCCAGTGCACAAAGCAAGGTCCGTAATGACATGATTGGATACGTTTGGTGTGGAAGAACTTGACTGGCAAGCACAGAGCCCTGACCTCAGCCCCATCAAATACCTTCAGGATGAATTAAAACGAAGATTGCGAGCCAGGCCTTCACATCCAACATCTGCACTTGACCTCACAGATGTTCTTCTAGATAAATGAGCAAAGATTCCCACAGACAATCTTGTGAAAAGCCTTCCCAGAAGAGTGGCACCTGTTATAGCTACAAAGGGGGTACCAACTCATATTGATACCTATGGATTTAGAATGGGATGTCAGAAAAGTTCCTATAGGCGTAATGGTGTGCCAATACTTCCGTCCATGTATTGTATATCATGTATTGGCATATACTGTATCTGCTGTGCCTTCTGATTATATAAAAGAAGACTGTTCATCACTAAATCTGCTGTAAGTGTGCATGTGGTGTTTACATCCACACCACAGGTCACAGAGAGCAAAATGCAGACAGGTTGCAGAAGCAATGTTTCACAGGTACGTCTGAAGCAGGCACTCACTTGGGAGCCAGCAGAGATACCCTGACCTGTTTATGCCCTCTTTATGCTTAAGCTTGCTAAGAAAGCATAAATACAGCTTTCAGTATGAAGCTGCCGTGCACACACACACATACACAGTGCAGAACCTGAGGACAACCTCAAATCCTCAAGTCATGACCAAGACATAATTTACACTGAGCCGAATTTACTTTACGGAAAGAAATGTCAATGCCCCGTTTTTGACCCCCAAATCGTAACTGTAGAGATTTCAGTTACATTTTTTGAGTGAAGCTAGCTGGCACACAGTAACTCCACAATGAAACGTTCACTCACTACCCCTGGTTGCTCTGGATGTGAGTGAGAGAGCAAGCTTTTCGGTCACCGAGAATATGTACCAAAAGAACAAAATGTCGTTTCCTCCATGCTGTTAAATAAGAGACCCCCATAGCTGCGCAAGAGTGCGGGTAACAGATCCGTCGTCCCTGATGCAATTCCAGATTCCGTGGCCCGGATCGGGGCACTGATGTGTAGCTGAGAAGAGGCCATGTACAGTGTTGTACTGGGCAGTTCTAATTGTCTGGCAATTACCACCAAATTAAGCATACCTTCTGGGGTATCTTCTGTTGCTGTTTGAAAGACAGCCTCCGCACTCACATATGCGCAGCATTAGACACCTGGCCACTGGAACAACACACATGCCGACTACTAAGCGACTGAGGACGCTCTTACGCAAAACAAATGTACACAAAATAAACAGATGCCATGACTAAAAATGTAGATTAAACTGACACATCACCGGAAGGACATTTAACAAAACCCAATATTAAAACAGACACATCAATTTTCTATATGACTTATCTAGTACAGGGTTTACAGTAAGCCTGAAGTGTATCCCCAAAGGCACAGGAGTCCACCACAAGGGACACGTGTACACACTATGGGAAACTGGGGCACTGATTAGCCTAGCTGCATGCTTTTGGACAGCAAGAGGATCTATAGCACACCCACAGGAACACAGGACAGACATGCAAGCTCCACACACCCAGCACTGGAAGTGGGACTCGAAAAAGCTAAATAAAGCTGAATCTTGTTGCCAAATAAAACTCAAGGCAAATCACATCAACTGTTATATTATATAGCCTATATGTTAAAGACCTTACGTTAATTAAAGGATTGTTTAAGTAGATATGACAATACCAGTGACTAAATCATTAAATCATTTAAGGCGTTTTACAGTATAACAGATCTAGCAAACGGACACGGGGTCTGTTAGGCTTACTCTGTATTTTAGACTATTTTAGAGAACTTCAGCGGTGGATTAAAAATCATTATATCATTATAAGACGGAAGCTAATGGCTGGTTAGAGCAGGCAATTTTACACCTAATAAACCGTGCCCGTTAGCACAGAAATGCCAAGCAGTCCGTAGGATATTCACAGAGAAATTACTTGGATATCGGGTTTGGCATTGCAGTTGCGTGTCTTAACAGGAAACAGTCAATGTTTGCATCAGTGATATGGGTTATTGTTACTGTACAACACATCACCATTTCGGTTTCCGCACTGCAGGAAAGTAATACATTGTAGTGTTATTTGAGTAGTACAATTTGATCTGCATGAACGGTATAAAGTGGTGGAAGCTCTTGGGTAAGTTATATTGATGCCCACTGTGTTTTCGATATAGGCTACGGTAGATTCGGTACGTTGAAATATACAAAAATGCTTTGGCAGCAGCCAAAGTTAGTGCTACTGGACGCGGGGGCTGTGGGACGCGCTGTCGCTTTACGCAGATAAAACCGACACGATGCCTTATATCAAGTGAATATACGGCGCATAAATGAGATTGACTCTAGAAGGGGGGTGATTCTCAGTTACATTTCACATAGACGCGACTGGGATTTCTTCCCTGACAAAATTACCTGTGACCATGCACGGTTTTTCAGTTTCATCACTAACACACATGCAGGTGCACGCGAATGAGCAATTTATTATAGCACATCTTCAGAAATACTTTGAAATGGACTTCGATAACTACATGCGATGCATTAAAGTTGGTCAAAAGCAGCGCGAGCTACTTTGATAACTATATTGAATATGTATATTCAATAACAACGACTGAATCTGTCGAGTTCTATCGCCGCAGCCACTGCAAATAAATAATAAAAAAAAATCACGTTGTTTTCACACAATCAAGCAGCACCGCCTTATGCGGATGGACGGCTTCGGGATCTCGGATGCGGTTTCCCGTTTTGAAAGATAATTCGTGGGCTACTTCTAATAAGTACCACAGCATCCATTTCGGGCTGTCAGAAAGCGGACTTCATTAGCCACATAAACGGCGCAAGGAAACCTTTGCCTAGACCCATCTTTCTGATGCTAACATGGGCTGTAAAAAAAACTGCTACAAATGCAACGAGTTGATACAGGTGATATAAAATGTAAAGATTTTCTGCAACTAATGACGTTTTTACACCAGGAACAACAGCAGGGGCGGGCGTGGGGACGGGCACTGGAGGCTGCGATCGAATTCACAAGACAACATTTCTCAAGTCTATCCAGGCGGTGCATCAGTGCCGCAACTCCTCGCCTAGTCTAATGCATTCATAGATTTATGTTAGTAGAAATAATAAATAAAACATCAGTCTCCACCCATGCAGCAAGCTCCGAACTTCAGTTTTTCTTTAGAGCCCGGTCGGTTTTAAATCCCTCCACTATAATGATCCTGGGAGATCTCTTCTTGGACAATTACTTCCACATCACAACCAAGCATGAGACATAAAATCACGCACAAATAAGACGCGTTGATCCCCCGTTTGCTCTCCCGAACCTGGGGGTTTGTGTGAGGGAGGCAGGGAGAGCATGCCGGAGGGTGTGCATATACTTGTGCCACCACTTCATGCTTACCTGCAAGAAACTGTAATTTCCACTTTAGTAGCGGGAATATTGCCCGTGATGGGGTCGAACTCGTAGACGGAAGCCATGTCTTCCAGTTTGTCCCTAACGTCTCCCGCCATGAGCAGCCGGGGCTCCGGGAAGCTCTGTGATTCGCACAGCTTGGCCCCCCGGGCAAAGTCCCCTCAACACAGATCCACAGACTCTTCGGAAGCGATCTCTGCGCTGCGGGAGAAAGGGGCGCAGTGCCGGGGCCACCAGCGCACGCTCCGACAGTCAGTGAGCGGCGGCGGATGCAGGCAGGCGGCTTATTCTTAAATGCAAGTGAAGATCGGAGGGGCTGTCAGAGTCCTTTATGCGAAGGATGGTCCAGCACAGCAGCTGCGGCTCCACCCCTCTCCGCATTCTCCCGCACGCCGCCGGGTCCAGCCCGCTCCGGCAGCCGCCCGGCTGATTAGCTTCAGCACTCAATCAATCTGCCTTAATCACGGTTTTTTTTTTACTTTCTTTGGCGAACCCCATTGATTAATGAGTCACTTAAAGGTAATCTATTTCTCATTAACCGTGCATTCGTATCTAGATATGTCATTCGCTCGTGTGTGAATTTATTTTTGTTTACTCTAGTAACGGTGTCTAATTATCTTGTCTGATTACTTGCTTAGTAATTTTGCTGAAAGGCTCGATATTTCACTGCACTTCATTTTTTTTTGGAATTGACGTTCAGTTAATAACTCATTTAATAATATGCCATATTATTTTTGTTCCGCTCATTGCTCTGCTCTCAAAGTGTCGGGGATTATTATAAATGAGCCTATATAACAACGTAATTATATCACAAGTTTTTTTTTTTAATGACAATTATTGTGATGACCGAACACAAAGTAGCACAAACGCAGTTTATGGAGTATCTCGCTGTGTCTGTTCAGCACCTATTAGATGGACAGCTACTACTGCCCCCATCTTAATCAAGTCGTAGCTCGGAATAAGACGTTTCATTGGGTATTTAACGTAAAGGGAAAAATACATCATGTTAAGCACGTGTGGTGAATCTGATGTTTCTAAAGTAGGCCTATTTAAATTAAAAGCATTCGCATGTTTTATGACGACAGCCTTGTACCAAAATGCTGAATCTAACCGAAAAGCTGAACACTTAAAAAATATATTAAAATTTATAATTCTAATAATCTACTTAATCTAATTTTCTCGAGAATGCACATTTCCTATGACGGGCTTCGTGTTAGCGATTTAAGCTTTTCTTAATTTGATAATGTTTGGTGAATAATGTTTGGTCATAAGAATTTTTCATAAAAACCGACTTTGGAGCCCTTGAAGCTTTTTAATTCCTATAGGCATCACACCTACATGGCAGTAATACCGACAGGACTGCACATTAATCTGTAACACTGGTGCGCAGCTGATAAAATCGCTTGTAAATGTAAGCTCAGCTGCATCCGTAACTGCACAATCTAAGGCACTCGGTGAGACAGACTCATTTACACCCCGAGCCCTCGCTGAAAAATTGGTTTCCACTGCTGAAGATGACAATGGAACGTGAGCGGGGACCGGGGTGTACAGGGAAGCGCCCGGGATGTATTTAAAGCAGTGGAGCCGATGGCTCCAGCTCTGCCAAGTGAAATAGGACGTTTGCCCCGATGCTGAATTAATCGCCACATTCGTCCATCC
>JAODKM010000118.1:8290424-8302664 GCA_026780845.1 Petrocephalus sullivani | reverse complement strand
AGCCGATGGCTCCAGCTCTGCCAAGTGAAATAGGACGTTTGCCCCGATGCTGAATTAATCGCCACATTCGTCCATCCGTTGTGGCATCTTTTGGTTTAGAAATAACTGTAGGCGAAAGACTAGCATAATATAATTTGAGTGTTTGTGTTATTTAGCGGCGTGTACATCCAGGACCGTGGGTTGGATTCCCGCACCGAGATCTTGCCGGTTCTCTGTTGCATTCCGCCTCCCCCCGCCCTTTGTTTCGGTGAGTTTCCTCCCACAGCCCAGGAAACCGCAGGTGAGCCCGTACCTGGTGACTGCCTTTAGTGTGTCTATGGGCGGCATCCTGCCCAGGGTGACCCCCCGGCGTGAGCCCCGTGCGCCCTGGGAGAGGCTCCAGCTGCACCGTGAGCCTGCATTAGACAAGATGGACGGATGACGTTGAGTAGAGTGATTAAAAGATAAGTAGCATATGGAGAAAATAAGGAAGGAAACTCAGGGACAAGGACAGCGAAGTAACTCTGCAAAAGTGGCAGATCTGTTGAATGTGATGTTTGGACACCAGTTTTGTGAAAACGGCTTAAAATAACACGGTGTTGCAGTCTTTTTTCTGTACTTGTTTATTCTAAAGAATGTACAGGGAAATGTTTTCCAAAGTGTATTAACACGTTTTGTGTGTGTGGTGTATTCTAAGGGGTGCTATTTCAGTACAGCTGCCAGGAGTGTCAAGGTTTTAAAACGCTTTTGGTTAACAGAACAGCTGAAGAAAATAGTTCCAGCTTCTCACATTTTTTTCGTCTAGAAACTGAAAGAGGGGATCATGTGTGAGAATGACTGAGTTCATAGCAAACTTCACGCAGCGTTTTCCCAATCCTCTGTGCGGCAGCAATGCCAACATGTAGCTTCTGATCAGAAACCATCTGCTAATCTTCTAATACTTGAAGTATTAAATTCATCTTCTAAACACTCACCCTGAGCAGGGTCATGGGGGTCCTGGAGCCTATCCCAGGCATCAAAGGGCATGAGGCAGGGGTACACACAGGAGATGCAAACAAAGACAGTCACACACTACAAGCAATTCTCACCAAGTCTTTGGATGACAGGAACAAACCCGTATGAGACATGGGGAGCATGCCAACTGCATAGGCACAGCATGAGGGTAGGATCAGACGTGTGTGCGGCAGTACTCAGCAAGTAAATAAACTTACTCTCCCCTGAGGTTTCGGAAGTCTCATATGTATGGCTACATTACAAAGTTTAGCCAATGAGGAGGCAGTAACCGGCATTGGCCAATAAAAACCTTTGGAATCTCTTATGTGGAAGTGTGTGTGTTTGTGTGACTGGAGATGTCTGCATTTGTGTGCATGTCCACGATATAAAAGCTACCTCTAGGCCTGATGGCCCCCAGGAAGGACGCTGTCAAGCAGAGTTATTTTTACACATACCCACACGCACACACCACCCTCCACTAGAAGAGAGTTTCCCCCCAGCAAATGGCTTTTGGAAATAAATGTATATAAAACCATTGTCTCAGAGGCCCAACCTGTGAAAGGAGGCACCCCTTCTTCTATACATGAGTCACAGCTCTTGGGGGGTGGGGGGAATTGGTAACAAATAAGTTTCCAGCAGAAAATCACTGGAAAACACTTGCTGAGATTTTGTCGCCCATCTGCCCTAGTGGCTATGATCTACAGCCCTTTGCGGTGCAGGTCGCCGTTTCCCACTATGGCTTCTGATCAGCTGATGCGTGTTATTTCAGGATCTTTCTGGGGTACTATTGATTGCTCTGACCAGCATTATCTTCTTTCTGGATTACTTTAAGCTGAGAAATAGGAGTCATATAAAAATATATATACTCTCAGTGACGACAAAAGTTAGGCACCCAGAAATAATAGTCTGATTTGGATGTAATTTGGTACACGTGCAGACCAATTGTCACCCACACACGTCGTGCAGGTTCCAGTCGCCCAAGACAGACCATACCAAGGGAGGATGGTCATATTGTCTGCCAAGCATTACAGAACCCCATGACATCTGCGCCTGCCATCCGGACACAGGTACTGGACTCTTTACAACACCCTCTGTCATCCCACACCGTGTCTCGACGGCTGGCATTAGCCAGACTACAGGGTCACCGTCCCACACATAGGCAGTGTTAACACCAGTGGACGGTTGCTTTTGGAGTGGTGCCATAACTGGGAGGCATGGACTGATGACAAGTGGTGGTGTACCAGGTTCAGCGATGAATCTCGGTTCTGCATTACCACGGATGACCGTCATGTGTGTGTATGGCAGCGTTAAGGGGAGAGGACCAATCTTGCCAATGCTGTGGAGAGACACACCAGCGTTACTCATCATGGTGTGGGGAGCCATAGGGTATGACTTCAGGTCATCTCTGGTGGTGTTTTGGTGGCACAGCATTATGTCAGTGACATCCTGCATCTGCATGTCTTACCCCTCCTGAGACAGCACCCTGGTACAGTCTTTCAACAAGACAACAGCCGTCCACACACGGCACGTGTGTCAGTGGACTGCCTGCGTCATGTCGAGTTCCTCCCGTGGCCAGCCAGGCCCCCCATCTTTCCCCAGTCGAACATCTGGGGGATCAGCTCGGATGTCGACTCAGACCGAGTGCCGATCTGCAGGATCTCGAGGGCCAGTTACAGCAGCTGTGGGCTGACTTGCCACAGGAGAGGATACAGCGGCTGTACGGCTGCCTTCTACACCGTATCACCACATGTATCCAGGCCTTGGGGGGGGGGGGCACACCCTACTGACATGGGACCAGCAGTGTGCCCATGCTGCCAAATCTCTTGTCAGTTTGATCTGATATTACAATCATTGCGATAGTCACACAGCCTTCCACCACTCTGTTTGGATGCTTAACTTTGAGTGTCTGTGTGTGTGTATATAAATATGATATATATATGAGAGAGAGAGAGAGAGAGAGGAGAACAAGACAATTAGGACACACTGCTGCACTGTTAATTCAGTCAAGTTTGTTGGAATATTATGGTAAATGTGTGATAGCACTTTTTTCCTCCTCCAATTGGCTGCTCACTGTTTTCATTTGGAAGGCAAAAGATGTTGTTCTAGCTTGTGGTGCAATATTAACTTTCTGACAGAGCCTGAGGTGTAGAAGCAGAAAAATATTTTGGCGGATGAGGAAAAAGGAGATTTCGGCTCAGCGTGAGTATGAAACAGCCGTGTGAACAGCTCGAAGCACTGAGATGAAACCATCTAGCTGGCCATGTGTGTCTTACTTTGCCGGACCTGAACTGGGAGATAGGGGTTGAAACGCTTTCAAAGACACAGGTGCTCGGGGCCTAATCTCCTGGCAGCATGCCGGCCAGGCAAAGAAGGGAATATAGCTGTGGTCTCCGTAATGTATTCATGATAACACCTCAAGCAAGCTATCTCACTCATGGACTCCATCAGGTATCCACAGGTAGAGGTAAGGGCACTGTACTCCTGACATCTGATAAGACTTCCTTAGCACCGTAAGTAATGTTTAACCAACGAGATGAAAGGTCGCTGGAGGTGGATTAGACACGACAGTCCACATCTCCCTTTGCTGACCGAAGGAGAGAGTAAGTGAGCCTTCATCCCATGCAGACCCTCGGGAATGGCGGAGTTGGCATTCTATCCGGCCGTGGCACTGGTGTACTTCTTCGGCGTGCAGCAGGCCAGCCGAGAAGAGCGCTTGGAGCTGTCCGACAGAGCCTCCGTCAACGTCTTCTGCCTGTTCGTCTTCGCTCAGCCGCTGTGTTGGATTCTGGGCGGCTACACCGGCATGGCTACCTACCTGATCACTGCCCTCATCTCGTACAACGTCCTGCCTTGGAGGAAAGAGCGGCCGGGTCAGAACGGCGGCAGAGCCAGAAGAAAAAAGGAGAAGAATCAATGAGCGGCGTCGGGTGCAGTGTATCCTGGGCCAGGAACAAAGCCCAGGAATGCTCCGAGGTCCTTGAGGAACACCTGCCAGCCAGGAGAAAAATGGATTAATGATGCGTGCTTTGTCGAAATCTGACCTGGGAAGATGAAAAGAAACACAAAAATGAGAGACACAAAGCTTTGATGCAACAAAGAGGTCCTGTGGCCTTCTGCTGGGCCCGTCCAACGGTGACGGCTGCTCTTTGTGGCTCTCTCAGGGCAGCATCATGCTATGCTTTCTTTCAGCTGTCCGGCATTCTGTGGTATATCCTTGTTGGACAGAAATGTCAAAAATAAAATGCATTAAATATGGAAAATCTTTGTTGTAATGACAAGGAGATTGTGAGTAATAGCAGATTATCCTCAGTTTAATGTGCATCGTATGATTAGTATTAATTGTCGCACATTTTACAGTTCTGTTAATGATGCATCCTAAATTAAATTATAAACACAGCTACCCGTAATGTGCAGCAAATTACACAGCTTCCTGACTAACCTTTGATTTTAAGCCACTCCCATGTCCAAAGTAACAGCAGATTCTTTCTCCTGCAAAACAAACGGTAATGTTTTTTAAGAAATTACTGTGCTTTTCTGATGAACATGAAACGGCGTCCCCCAAAATGGCTTCTGCACTTATTTGCTTGAAACAAATTAGAATGTAACCTCATTTTAGCCTAATCCAGACCACAGGAGATCAAAGTAAAAAACAGGAGCATGTGTGTGGGGGGAGGTGGTATGGTAACTCAGATAAGGGACTGATATTTCTGGCCAGCGTCCACTGATGGTTCATAGGCTTTGAGTCCTGGCACGTGATTGGTGTGTGAAGCATTTTATTAACCAACCCATTGCTGCAATCCTTCCGTGATCTCTAGTCAGGGTCTGCCCAACCCAGTGATGATGCCAGCCGGCAGTTACTGAAATAGAAACCTATAAGGAACCAAAAATGACTGAGGGGAAGAGGGCATCTCTTAAGGGGCAGGGAGACTGTCTCCTGAAGGATCCAATTTCTTATATGGAGTGCCAGGAATTATAACCAGCATCACCACCAACTGTGTGGTGCTCACACCTCTAACTACTGCATAAGGCTTTATTTCCTCAAGGCAAGTGCACTCAAGGCAAGTGGTGAGTCTGCACGACTTCAGCAAGCATTAGCATGGTCACCGGCACATAAGGTGACAGGTTGCTGTACCATCGACGGGATCTCACCCAAAAAAAATAGACGACTCGAAAACCTGGTGTCTCACACACTCGCTGTGGAAACACAATGCAGAGGTACACTCCAGGCGTCTGATGCTGCATCTAATCCCATGAGAGGAAGAGCTGTTGCCTTTCGCACCTCTGCACAATCAGCCAAGTCACATTTCCCAGGGCAGCTACATTCCCTTACACCCATGACACAGGAGGAGGAGAGACAAGCTTTGCCTTGGCATTTAAGAATCATTTATTGAACCGAGCCGACGAAGGAGTGCAATCAGCCCCCATTCTGTAGCACTGCAGTCGTTTGTTGCCATCGGGCATGCAAATACCAAAGCAACATGCCCTTTCCTGCCCGTGCATCAACACCCAGTGTCAAGTTCAGAACTCAGAAGAAGGGAAGCCAGCATTGAGCAGTCTCTGCATTAAACACGGCACTCGGAACAATCAGATACTGCGGCAAGGCACGCTGTTTACAGTAGCCAATGACAGCAGTGCCAGGCGAAACTGATGAGGAGCCCTAAGCAAGTTTCACGTCTGGTGCCCCCTCCTGGTAAACTTCACCACTGCTCCCCCACCCCAGTGTGAGAAGCTTGTAGAGCGCAGTGCCCCCCATCTGAGGCAAAGTGAAATTGACTTGCTAAGTTGGCAAACTCATCAGAAGATGGTGCCCTAGGCGGCCGCCTACCTGTCTTAATGGGTTGACCGACACAGCTGGTCGGCCTAGAACAAAAGCCCTTTGCCTATAATACCAGAGGTGTCTCCATCACCCAGGAAAGTGGCTAATAGTATCACCCTACCCGGCTCGTTCATCCTGGCACGTACAGCCTGGAGGAAAGCCTCCAATGAGAAGAAATTTGATTCCCTTTTGTTTCCTAGTCATTTCAACTAAATTATCCTTTCTTAAGGAGCCCCATCACTGTATGGTGCCCTCAACAGGAGAGCTGGAAATGGAATATTGGATTTCAAGTGAGGCAACCGTCTCTTAAAAATGCAGAGTTACAGAACTGTTCAGACAGAGATGGATTAAATACAATTAAAGAGCAGCCCTGGCGGCTATGTGACGAGAGGCGTAAAATACCGACGGGGATCTCTGCAACATTTCGTCCGGAGCACTCCTTCTAGGGACAGCTCCAAGGCTCCTCCTTAGAGTGTACTGGATAAGCACTGTGAAGGTAGGTGGATGGAATGATCTCTGCAAGTTTTCATGATTTGGTGGCCACCACACAAAAAGAAAACCACACTCATGTCATCATTTCAGTTTTTATTTTGTGGGATGAACAATGAATTATCATTAAATAAAACATAGTTACAGTATTTACAATCAAATATTGTACAGTTTGGTTTCATGCACATGTAAAAAAAGAGGGAGGGGAGGACTGTACAGACATTTACATTCTCGAAATGACGGTGTGCAGCAGAGATGTTTCCGGTGTGCCGCGCTTGTGCCGCACCTCTGATGCAACCAACTCCGCTCCCGATCCGCACCCCGGTACTCCGGGATCGACTAGCACACATCTCCACTGGAATTGGGGCTGTGCTTTACACTCTGTGGCTGAATCACCGGCCCTGTGCGGTGACCACAGGGTGAGCATCATGCAAACAGGGCATGACCTGGCTCAGGGTGCGTGCCGTGAAACGGCCGAAGAGAGTGGGCCCTATGATTGGCAAGGCATCCAGCGGGCGCTGAGGAAAACAGCAGGCTGACGACCACACGGTCGCCAAGGATTGGCTGATGACCATACGGTCACCAAGGGTCAGCTGACAACCACTTGGTCGCCAAAGATTGGCTGATGACCACACGGTCATCAAGGGTCAGCTGATGACCACATGGTCACCAAGGGTCGGCTGACAACCACACGATCGCCAAGGGTCAGCTAACGACCACTTGGTCGCCAATGATTGGCTGATGACCACACGGTCACCAAGGGTCAGCTGACGACCACACAGTCGCTAAGGGTCTGCTGATCCACGGACACACGGTCGGGGATACAGCCTGACCGCAGCAGAGATGACTGGAACACACGCGCGCACACACACACCTCCATTTACCGGACTTAGATGAAACACCTACATACAGCATCATCCTACACTTAGCGTACGTTGAGCAGGTCCACATTAAAGCTACCAGGCTTTCCTTACAGTATCGATGAGCAATAGAGCAATAGAAAAACACCAATGCGCACAAAAGCATTTCAAGTATAGCAAAGACTATTTCCAAAAGCACCTAAAGACAAATTTATTGGCACAGCTATTAAAGTAGGCATTTTAGGTTACTGACAACTCTAAGTACTCCTCTATGCCCCCTAGTGGTTCCTGCCTGCCAGTGCACATTAAGAAGGTTCCTATAGGTGATAGGTCAGGTGTTAGCCAGTACCAAACTTTCTCATCAATGGCAATATTTATTTATTTATTTATTTATTTATTTATTTATTTAAGAAGAACAACAATTATCACCTGAAGAGGACTGGCTACATTGATTAAGAAGAATGGTGCTACAGTCACCAGGGAAAATGTGCTTTTTTCACACAAGGTGCAAGGAGACATTTTTATAACTATGGTCGCACTCAGGTGAAACGTATCCTCCTACCACCAACTGAAAGTTTAAATTGTTACACTCAACCATCAACATAAGAGAGAGAAGATAACAGCTATATGTTGGTAAACATGGTGTGGTTCACCATTACAGCGCTCACTGTAGTGACACAAAGGAATCTGATGATCATTAATAAACCCCAACAAACGAGAGAACGTCCTTCATTAACTGAAAGCAGATCGTGCACACCCAGGAGTATAGCCAGGGCCTACCCCATTATCTATTGCAATCCATCTAAAAACAACATTTTTGGCATGACTGAAAAATTTGGCTCCCAGGCTTACATTCTGACAAGACACCTATGTTCTTGGTCCATGTTCTGAAAGACCAAATGGCATCATAAATGCCACTATTGGCTGAGGACAGGGAGACTGGCTTGGGGTGTGTGAAGTGTGAAATACACATGGTTTGACTCCTCCATAGACTTAAGAACTTTAATCCACTGGCTGCAGTGATATTTGTAAAGCTAAGATAAATTATTCAGAAAGGCCCCAGAGGTTCGGAGGCAGAGTCATTTTTAGGCGTCTAACTAAGGTCTCATCCCTGGGGACTCGCGGAGATTTCTGGCGTCTGCAGATATCTTCTAGCCAGTGAATTACTGAAAAACACTTTGATTGGTGTGATGAATATGTTTCATTAAAAGCACAGTGTGCCCGAGGGCTGAAGGAAGCTGGACTCTCTGGAAAATACATAAACTATAAATACACAGAGGAGCATCTGCAGAAAGCCAGAGTTAATCCACACCCATCAGTAAAGATACATCAATGTAACCATCAGCCTTAAACAAAAAAAAACCCATGATTGGGATGCTAAATGGCTCAATTCGTTTCAATCTCCTGCTTAAATGTCTGGATTTCCCAGTTAGGTTTGGGTAATTTTATACAGCATATACTCTTTCACAGTAACCCTAAAGGGGCTATTTAAATACCTCCTCATTCCTATATAAATGTGCATGATGCTTCAGACTCATACCCAACCATAGTCGGAGATAATGATTGCAGGCTTTGCTCACTGGCACATTAAAAACCACATCACCCCCATCGGCCCTATAAACTGACGTCTCATTTCTGCACAGCTAAGCAATTCCACCTCCATAAGGACACAGCTGGCCTCGTCCTCGCTCTCAGAGTCCGTTAGTCGTCCTGGAGTTTCAAAGAGCAAACTCAGCTATGCTGGGGCATTAAGAGGATGGTAGCAAAGTCACGGACGTGACAGTTATGCGAGCCAGAGCCTCGGAGGCAGCAAGACAAAGTGCGTCGTTGAAAGTGTTCAAGACATTAGGACAGGTACCTTCTCTGGTTTCTTGAGGTAGGAAACAAAACAAAGAAAAAAAAAAAACAACGCAACAAAAAGACAAGTGCATAACATGGAAATAAATTAGTCAACAGAATGAGGATGGTCTTCACTTGTGTGCTGTCAGGCAAGTAACTCCGGCAACAGGCACGCGCGCAGAACGTAAATACAGCAGAAAGCGAGACGGCAAAGATGTGAATCTCGCTCGCCCACAAGTTTCTTGAGCGTGCCGTGTTGTCCAGCGCTGTCAAATTCCACATTCCAGTTCAATCCGCTTCCCTAGTAACCCTGTGGAAGCACCAGTTATATTTATAGTACAGCTGATACATCAAAGGCTTCCTCTCCCTCCTTGATTTGGGGTTCCCCAAAGTTCAGTATGGGGTCCCACTGATTTTCCACAGATGAATAAATAAATAAATAACCATTAAAACAGAGAGCAGCTACATGTAAAAATGTCTTCTGGAAAACAACAAGGTCCAGAAGTCTACTACCTTTGAATTCTTCTTTTCAAACCAGCCAAAAGCATTGATGAAATGTGTCTTGTGCCCGCATGGGAGTATGGACTTCATCAGCTTTGACTTAGACAGCATGTCTCTCTGAATAACACTTACTGATCATCTGCAACCATGCTGCAAAAGTGTACATAACCGACTCTCATTTGAAGTAGAAGCAATGAGGAAAAAAAGCCAAGTATTGCAGATCGTCATTGACGGCAGGAGTGAAACTCCACATTCGCAGAACTTCGTCTGCCTCTGCAAATCTAGGGAGCTGGGACTTTGTCTCCTGAAGCCAGATCTCCCAGGAAGGTGCTTCATATCCGAGGCGTCGACGGGAGGTCCTCCGACGTGGCCCGGAGAATAATTAAATCTTTGTACATCTCTCACAACTCCAACAGCCAATCAGATCTCATCTCTTCTTGCCCACCTTTGCCAACCAAATCTTCACAGACCTGTCGCTGTGGAAAGAAGAAGGGACACGAGAGGGATAAGGGGGGTGTGAAAGAAGAAAAACAGAAAACCCGGGCACAGATAACTATTCAACCACCTGCATCTTCAAATGCTTCGAGGAAACGACCACACGACGGCGGGCGATTACACCGCGCTGACACCCAAAGATGACAAGGGAGCCCAAATTAAAACACACAGAGCTAAACTTCAGAACAGCAAAAGCCTGATTGGAATATATCCAGTCAAACTGCTACATTTCAGAACATGTTCTTCCTTTCCGGAGCAACAAACAGCCCAAAGTTTTCATAGAGTGCAGAGAGGGAAACTCGATAGGACTGTAAGGTATACGAAGCTCACGCGACACTCCCTGAAAGGATTCTTCCAGTAACTCCCAGAAGTAAACTTAATCCCAATCCTTCGAAACGGTCAAGCTAGATGGTGCCAAGAGCAGCGGCTAATCGTATTATGTCGAGAGGCTATCCGATTATAACTGGGGGGGGCGGGACAAGCCAAATCACACTCATATGATGCTCCGTCACCTTACTGTAATTAAAGCTACTTTATATTGCAAGATAAATTTAATTCACTGTTACTCTTAGACTGGCTGATATTTGGCTCTGGACTGTATTCAGTGGAATTAAACTGCCTTATTTATGGTGCACTGGGAGAAATCTTGGACAACCAGTGATCTGAGTGAAAGGAGAGGAAGGAGAAGCACAGGAGTAACATCTGTCCGCAAAGGGGGGGTGGGGTAGGAGTAAGAAGCCGTACCGGAGGGCAACTGGGGCAGGCAGTGTTAGAGCAGACTCATGGGAGGCTGGTGGCCCGGCCCTTGATGGCCAGAACCCGGCGGGGCAGGCAGGGGGTTAGGCCTGGGATGTAGCTCCACAGTTTTACCCGGCAGTCGCTGAGCGCGCCAGGAAGGCGGACCAGACCACCAGGAGAAGGAGACGGAGGAGGAGGAAGAGGAGGAAGGAAAAGGAGGAGAGAGGGGTTCGAATCCAAGAAACATGTTAGTAACAAGCCGGCAAGGATGTGTGTTTAAAATAAGCAACACTAATAAAACCTACCTAGCTAACGCATCTGTCAAGCACAACATGCCACTTCCATGGGTAACCTCAAGGACTGCTGGGCCTGGGTCCAAAGCAGACAGCCCCATCGATAGAGTGCACAAACCGCCCCAGAACCCGCTTACTATATGACTTGCCACACATTGCCGTGGTCGCTACAGTTCCGTTTTTTTTTTTTTTCTTTAGGTTAGCCTACAGATACAACCCGCTGTTATTCCTTTGCACCGTCACTGGAAACACAGAGCCTTGTCAAGCCTGGCTGGAATAACTACAGCTTCCATGTTGGTCATTAACCAGTTTTTCCCCTCAACTACAGTTTCAACCAATACATTCTGAAGGGTGAGTCACAGCCATTCCTGCCACCAGAAATGCTGGTACCTGCAAAGAAGTTCAGCTGCATGTGGCGGAAAACAGCCTTTTTGTTGTCCGCAACCTCATACCACCCCACCCCACCACCAACCTCCCCAGCCCTGCTTACCTGGAGGCTGTGAAGATCTGCTTGGAGTTGGTGCAGATGGCATTGATGGGACTATCATGACCTTTTATCTCCCCAATGGGGGTGAAGTTGTCCACGTTCCAGACCTTCATCATGCCCCCCCTGCAGGCGCTGAGGAGCATAGGCCTACCGGGGACGTAGGCCAGGGCACACACCCAGTCCTTGTGGGCGTTGGGGATTTGCTGGAACACACAGAGGAGGGCAGGGGGGCAGTTCAGCTGAGGGCGACACAGGATGCCGTCAGAGCTTGCCTCCAAAGCTGCTGGAATCCGTTTGAGGCCCAAGCCATAAAAGATAACACGGAGTGTGAGTCATCGATCGCCGCGGGGAGCGGGACAGGAGGCAAAGCGGAGCTGCGCTTAATCTGCATGCCTGGAGATCCTCTACAAGCACCCTGGGAAATAAAAACCGACCCCCCTCGTAAAAAGCCCACAATGCCCCCACTTATCTTGTTGAAGCACTGCGTCGGCAGCGAGAAAGGCATTCGAGACGCACTTTCAGAATGCGTGCTTGAGCCCCACTGGCAGGTGTCAGCATGTGTCAACAAAGTGAGCCTGTACTGCAGCTAGTTTAGTTAGCGGCAGATTACTACTGCACCAGAGCAGCTAGTTACGCTAGCGGCGCATTACTACTGCACCAGAGCAGCTAGTTAAGCTAGCGGAGCTTTACTAATGCAGCAGAATAGTTAGTTACGCTAGTGGCACATTACTAATGCACCAGAGCAGCTAG
>JAODKM010000118.1:8263015-8280466 GCA_026780845.1 Petrocephalus sullivani | reverse complement strand
GGGGGGGAGAGGGAACGGGGGAGGGGGAGACGGACTCAAAGAGATGGGTGGGCAGGGGTAAGGAAAATGGCAGTCTCAATTGCAGGCAGCAGACAAGGAAGGTAGACCAGGTTAGCAGGAGAGAGGATGCCAAGTTCAGAAAGGTAGATAGGACTGAGCATTGCAGGAGCCTCTGTGTAATTATCCTGCCCCGCAGACGATGACGGACCAATCTATACGTTTTACAGGCGTGAAATGGCTTTTGAATCTAGCCTGACATTTTCCCATATTGGTAAAGCAGCAGACGATTATTCCTCTGCTAACAAACCTGCGAAATGACTCCAATACAATAGCAGCAATCGCTTAGACTGGGTCATTCTAAAGCTGGGCTTGAAAGACCACGTTAAGGGAATAGCATGGAGAAAATAAAATAAAATGAACGCCACTGGGTGCATTCTACTCTGTGATTAATGCTGTGGACGTTAGGGCCCTGAAGCACGTCTGTTATAGCTTTGGGATCCAGGCTGATATGACTGGGCATTGATACATTGCCCTCCCTTCCATAACATTCTTTCTATATATTTATTAATTCATTTATTTTCTATACGGCTTACCCTATGATGGGCTGCGGGGGTCCAGAGCTTATCCCCGAAACAACGGGCTGAAGGCAGGGAATGACCCAGGATGGGGTGCCAACCCTTTGCAGCCTTTCTAGACATCCTACTGGAAAATAAGTCTGGTGCAGATGTTTTCTGGGGGATAAAGTTTGAGTTTGTCGTCCTGTCATCGCTGAGCTCACCGCCCCCCCCACCCCCACTCATTACGACCTCAACGTGTGTTAAAAGCCAGCTGAAAAGCCGAGGTCTGCGGGGGACCCGGGTATGAGGACATTCACTCTCCCAGCAAGAGGACGCACTCCACTTCCTGCTCGGCATTCTCTGGCTGGGGTGGAGATGGATGCCCCGGGGCCCCTGGGGCCCCCAGGGGTCCCGAGCCCCGCTCCGAGCTAGCGCTCAGCACTTTATTCACTAATTTCCCTCGGCGGTGGGTTTGTGCTGATTGAAGCTGGAAAACTTCATACTGAGCTCTTCACCCCACTACAGCACCATCAAAATAAAAGCTCAGTAACAAACGGGGTATTAGCCTCCTGGTAGTTCTGAGTGAAAGAGCAAAAATTCACAAGAGAGGGAAAAAAGGCAGCTCTACCAACTGGCGATAAAAGGTAATTGGAGCGGTAAGTCATTTAGGCCACAAAAACCAGTACCTGCTCTTTTGTGGGTAATTCTCCATTGGGTGATCAACATGCATTAACGGACAGGGTTTCTCCCTGCTATCCTTATGACTAATCGAGGCAGCTACCGTGGTATGACCTACGTTATCTATCACGTGATGGAGAGCTGAGGCTGGGCTTAGGGTTGATCCAGAGGTATCAATATTATACCTTACAAAAAAAAAATGTACGCGACAAAGAGCAAACGTAAACAATTATACACAGGCATGTTAGATATTCTTAATGGCCTCACTGACTCTCACATTAAAGTAGTTACTTATTCCCATAGGGGAGTGGCAGATGTGTGCCGCTACAGGTTTTATTATGGGGATATTAGGTCCAAAACCCTGATGTAAGTCATCTTAAATCTGTCATAGTTTATGCAGCATCATCTTGATGTAAGACAGCTGATTGGTTTTCTTAAATTGTGAAAATTTCCCAAACTCCCAAAACCCTTATTCCAAGTGTAATAAATATCAAAACAAGGAGGGAATGATGTCTCATTGAATAAGCCCACTGACATCCATCAACAAAATTAAAAACAAATTAAATAACAAATTAATAACAACCCTCTGGTCACATGGGGCATCCAATTCAGCTTATGCAAGTGAGAGTTCTCTATGCAGGAGTCTGAATTAATAACAATGAACAAAGTACCTAGGAAACACGCCAAAACTGACCCACTTCAGTACATAGAAGAGCATTAACCTGTCATGTTTTTCCAGTGGAATAATGAAAGGAAACAAATGGATGGGTGGAAGACTTGAAAAACAAATGTTCAAAGGAAAATAAGACAATGAACGCTCAGGGAGGGGTATCTGCTTAAAATGTCAGTGATTAAAGAATATCTGTGTGCATGCAGGCCAGCAAGAGACTGTTAAGGTCATTGAAACCACAAATGGTTTTGTCCACAGATATCACTATAAAAAGCATGCTCATTGTGCAACTTGTTCAGCGAAGAGCAAGAGCACCCCCTGCTGGGAGGGACCAAACACTACAGTGGCATTTGCACGGGGGAGGCAGTGACAATATAGACAGGCACCGCGGGTGTCGGCTTACTTGTCCAGCGCTGAGCCTTGGCTTTGGTTGCTGGTCAGGCGGGAGAAAACATTGCGGTCATTCCGAGGGCGAAGCGGTGGGGAGGATGGAGGGGTGTAGCCTGTTTCCGGGGGCCTGAGGACAACAGGAGGCGTGGAGATTACCTACACAGCCAATCAGATCGTTCATCTATTAAGTGACCATTTTCCCCACACACTTGGGCTACCTGTATGGCTGCCCCCGATCATATGACTTCCTGCGCATCAGCGGAGACGTATCCGGGCCCCGGGACTGCCTGGGACTGCAAAAGGGGTTGGAAAGATGGACAAGTCACACTGGTGGGGGGAGGGGGGTTTAAATGGGTGGTCTATAGAGTTGGACAGGATCACGTAAGATGCAGTGTCTATACAGCGAATAAGTTTTTCCACTCAGAGAAATTTTTGTACAACTTTCACTGGTCATCAAAAAAAAGGCAAGAAGCCCTGCCTTAGTGGACTGACCTTAAAGTGCAGGCCCTGGCATTGGCATATAAAAAAACAAAGTAAAATATGGATGCCCTCACGCTAACTCACAAGGTATGTCCACGGATGGGCAGGCTGATGGTGCGGGAGACCCTGTCCTTGGAGTAGGAGTCCCTCGGCAAGAAGGCCAAGCCGTTCTCCTGGATCTCCGTCAGGGAAGCCAACGACTTGGTGATGTTCTTGCTGCCCACCTCCAGCATAGGCCCCAGATGTTCTGCAGACACGGCCTTCAGCTGCGCAGACAGCCGGGGCTCAGTCTGCAAAGAGGAGGGTGGGACACTGCAGACACTGAACACACCAGAGGGAAGCTTCCAGACACAGTGCACTATAGGATGCACACTATCAGTGTGCATGCTACAGTAATTTAGCGAACTGAACCCCACTCCACAGAATAAACATATGCTGCCCATTGTTGATGCCATCTTACGTCAGGTTGGGCAAGACCAGGAAAACCACCATTAACATAAGACGTCTTGGCTGAGGTGGAAAGTTCAGGTCCAGGAAGTACAAATCCAGACCTAGGTTTTGTTTCAATCAACCAGTTCAGCAAAGAGCACAGTCACTGAGTACTCAACTGGATGGCTGAAACAAAACCTTGGTCTGGATTTTTACGTTCTGGACCTGAACTTTCCATCACTGCTTCTAGGCGTTCTGGATGGAAACAGAAGGATGGGGGACCTTGTGCCCTACCTTAAGCTTGAAGTCATCCTGACTGGTTGACAACTTCATTTGGAACGACTGGGAGAAACTGTGGGACAAAAGAAATCAGAAGGGAAGCCAGTTTTCCAGCTTTCTGTGACGACGTGGGGACGTCCAGGCCGGGGCGTGCGGGACGCAGCGGCTCACCTGCCCTCGGATGCCTGACTGAATTCGGAGGCCTCCTCGTCGGTGCTGGCGTAGCCGTTCTCTGCAGGAACACAGTCGCGGTTGCCAACGTCAGGCAGGGCGTATTCATCACGACCCAATGTAAGGCACAGACATCCCATTCAAACATAAGGGTAAGCATAAATATTGAGGTGGGGGGTGCGTGGTACAGTGGGTTAGCCTCTGGGCCTGTGATCAGAAAGCCAGTAGTTCATATCCCATAGTTGGTAGAGTAGCCCTTCATCACCCCACCAACAAAACATGCTCTGAGACGTTGGATAAATGACTGAGCCTGCATTCAGGCACCAGGATTTGTCCTCACCTCTATATATGTGTGTGTGTGTCTCTAATAAGAGCAAGATGGGATATGTGGAAACATTCCACAGTGCTTGGGCAAACAGCAAAATCATTTCATTTCAATGGTAAGCCATTTCTTCATTGTGATGGCCCCGTTCTGCTCTGTGGCTTCCAGGGATAAAAATGTCGCATCTTGGGACCCCTTTGTATACTGGCTTCTGTTCCTGATCAGCTAATTACCTGATTAAATTCTGAGCATGATTTAATTTGATGGGCTTGTACGAGTAAATAGTTGGAAAAGGAATGTTAATGTAATTAAACAGTGCAAATTATGATTAATAATTAAACAGATTACTTTGAGAGTTAAGTGTTGTTGAATAATTAAATAACTGGCTGGCATTCTAATTAGACTGAACAAAATTTGTTCCATGCAGCTATGAAGTTAAGGTGACATAAATTTTATTCACAGAATCTCCTGCACCATCCCGATCACCATGTCATAAACGTCATCAATTATGATGTCATTCATACTTCACTTTTCCAGGCGTGCTTTCCATCATGCTGTAAAAGGTGACGTAAATTGGGTCATAGGGGTTTTCGCCAGATGACTGCGGACAGTGCGTGTGTACAGCCCTGATTTTTCTTATCCAGTGAAGATCATGGGTGTCCATGTACATTAACTGCGCATGTGCAAGATAACTGACTATGTACTTCCAGTAGGTGGCAGCGGCAGCTTCCACAGAGCAGAGGTCAACCAAGAAAGAGTAGAGGAAAAATCGTTGTTGTGGTATTTATGGTGAGCAGCTATGAAAGATGTATGAAAAGCAGGGAAGGTCACCGAGGATCATGGGACCAGGTTAGAGGCCATAAGTAACGTGGAGAGTGCCTGGGGGTGGAGAGATGAGTAAAATGGCACCCACCCTGCTGCACATTGTGAATCAGGGCCTGCAGTTCCGGGATGCACTCTGCCTTCTCCCTCAGGGCGTCCAAGATCACATGGTTGTGGGCCGAACCAATCATGTCCGTTTGCCGCAGTTGGCCCTCTAGTAGCCGGATCTGTGCCTCCTTCTGAGCTACCTGCAGTCCCTGTGAGTGCCACAAGGTGGTAGCCTTTGCTAGTAATATCCACTCCATAGCCTTTTCCAATATGGTCCATTATGCCATCCATGAGCCCCCAACCATTTGACATCAGCAGCAAATAAATTAGCTGAAGTAATAAAGAAATGAAGTTAATCTGCATCCATCCAGACTCACCTTCTCGATGGAGGCTTTCAGGAAGTGGTCCAGCAGGTGGCGGGCTTCGGCCAGGGAGCAGGAGCTGATGACCACAGAGGTGTCCACTGAGTCCAGCTCGTCCTGCATATTGCAACCAACCACGAGTCAGACCCCGAGCCCTCCCCAAGCAGAAAAACCTCGCCTAACCCAGTCACTTCCTTTTGGCAAAACTTCCTCTTACGGTGCAGAACTTCCCGTTTCTACTGAATGAATAATTTCACTAAGTGCTGCAATGCAGAGAGAAAGTCATCAATAGTATTTGAGCATATTCATGTGTTCTCTGGTTTTGTATATTCATATGCACAGTTTTTGGCACCTGTCCAGAATTGATTTAACAACAGGCCCGGTGTTTTGGGAATTTGCACACGGGTTGCATAGCTGGAGCATTTCACCAGCATACCATGAGATCACTGCCCTCCCACATACAGCCACTTCCTTTTGTCACGGCGAGCATGCGTCTCAATGCACTGCCACAATCGAAATCTGTCAGCAGCCATCAGCGCCATGCTGTTTCTCGTGTGTGACCAGCAGGTTGCATATTCAAGTCCCAGCCCTGCTCTATCAGTTTGAGATCAGTGTTTACACGGAAATATATCAGTAAAAAAATCCAACTTGAAGGATAAAGACTTCCCAGGTTCCAGAAAAGGTTAGGGTTTTCCAATACCAGCCTTTAGTTTGTGTCCATTGTGCAAATGGAATGTAAAAGTAGCGATAAATTATCAAAGGTCATCTGATACATGGATCATGAGCGTGTGAGGCGCCCAGCCACCATGTGCCCTTGCCTTGGTCTCCTCGATCTGTACGATGGTGGCCTGGCAGTCAGACAGACTGTCGTTGATGTAGTCGATGTTGGCGTTGAAGACCTCGATCTCCTCATTCATTTCCTGCAGCAGGCGTTCGCCCTCCGCTGGAGACTCCGCCAGCAGCTTCTCCCGCCGACGCAGGAGCGCCTCCTGCTGGACTGACAGTTCTTCGCGTTTCTGCAGAGGGAGGAGAATTTTTGCACAGCGATACATGCGGCATGGTTAAGAATCATGGGGGTCAAGCAGTTAAGGCATTTAAGTCCCATTAAATCTCTGGAGGAGTTCTTCAGTTGAACCCTTGAGGAAGAGGCCTTGGCTGAAAGGTCGCTGGTTCAAATCCCCACCCAGTAATGTACCTCTGAGGTTCCCTAAGCAAGGTACCGCCCCCAAACACTGCTCCCTGGGAGCTAAATGAGCTGCCCACTGCTATGTCACGATGTCACATGGGTTAAATGCAGAGGACATATTTTATTGTTGCGCAATGTGTGCTGTGGTGCTTCAACAATAATTAATGACCTTCAGCTAAAACAGTTGTGTCAGGCTCTGGCCTGGAAGGTTTAAAGAAACAATAAAATTAATAACTCAATAAATTAATAACAGATCAATGCCTGAGACTTGAAGGTGGTTGGTAAAAGCAACTCGTAAACAATAAAGCAACAATGAAAAATGAAAACCAAATCAACCAGCAAATGCATGAGACGAAAGTTGAGCAGCACAATATCATACCAAGAATGATCTACAAGTGGCAAAGATCTTCAGGCTAATATTTGAGGGGTTGGTCAACATGCACAGATGTAATGTGTTTATAAACACAATGGATCACTAATAGCAAGCAGTGCAGTTATATGGCTATGCCCTTCTGCCACCAGAGGGCGCACCTTGATGAGCCGGTCCATATCTGACTCCACGTTGGCAATGGTCATCCTCTGCATGACGATGTCGGTCACCCTCCGCTCCAGGGCCTGCCACTTCTGCCGGGCCGCCTTGGACAAGCCGCTGCCCACAACCTTCCTGGGAAACTTCTTCCTAATGCTGCATGGGTGTCAGTGTGGCCAGTTTTCAGTGCTGTTACTTTCGGTTTGACTGCGGGTTTTCCCCATGGGACGCAGCTTCACCCCAGTTTCAGCATCTAACACTGGAGCAGGTCTGGCACAGAGGCAGGACCCAACAGAAGGCCGTTAAGACTAAACAGGACCCTGTGTGACATTCATCCAAAACCACAGACCCTTCTTCAATGCCCTTACCCTGAAATCGCTCCAGTGAAGGTTTTCAGCAATATAAAAAATTATATTTTAGTGGTATCCAACAAGACCCAGATGGAGAGACTCGCTGTGGGAAGCACCCCCACGACAGTGGTACAAACCTGGTAGTTCGGGCTCCGCTGAGGGGGCTGTCGCCTTCAACCAAGTCCCCGTTCAGCTTGGTGTTCCACTGGCGCACAATGCTGGAGACGGAGCGGCTGGACTCCTGTTCGGAGGAGGCGGTGCTGCCGGAGGGCTCGACACCCGAGTCCAGAGGCTGCAAACGGCGCCCCACGCGCCCCGCTACGCGCTCCGACATGGGCTTGGCCAAGCGGCGCAGCGCCGTCACCTCCTGGGTCTTCCTCCGGAGCACCAGCTCCTGCTGCCGCTTCTGGGACTCCAGGGCCCGGATCTGGTACTGCACCACGCAGAGAGATGGAGGGAAGACGAATCACCACCAGCAGTCAAGGGGGGGTTCTCCATGTGGTGCACAGACACCGGGAAAGCGGAACTGGGAAACCTAGCATGCTCCCTAAACCAGTGTTTCTCAACACAATCCTCAGGGATCCGGAGACGATCAACATTTTAGCTCCCGGTCCGTCTTGGGGTCCCAGAGGACTAAATTTGAGAAACACTACTCTAATCTCCATGGTGAAGTTTTCCTGACAGCCTTGAGCTCACCTCTTGCCGCCTCTGTTCCTTCTTGAGCTGTGCAATCTCGCGGTTTCGCTTGGCTTCGATCATCCGCCGCCTCTGTTGCTCTTCCTTCATCTGTTTCATTAGCGCCACCTGTGGTGGGAAGACCAATCAGCAACCTGCTAAAAAGTGCTATAAAACAAACCACACAGTTCCAGAATAATATGCATCCACCAGCCAAACGGTGGTGGGACACTTCTTACACGTGACAGTCACCTTTGCCTTCTTCATCTCAGCCACCTCGCCCTGCAGCTTCTTCAGCTCGCGCTCATAGCGGGTCTGGTTCTTCAGCAGACGGGCGTGCTCCTTCTGGGCCGCCTGCAGCTTCAGCAGGTCCCGGTTCATCTCCTTTAGCCTCTTCTCATAGTCCGCCTTGATCTTGTTGGCCTTCTCCTCTGTGTAGTTCTCCATGGACACTACCGAGACACAGTACACTCTAAATAACCAAGGCCGCAGCTACGAGGACTCCACCGTGTAATGAAATCCCTGGTTATCACTGATTTGGTTATAGCCTCAAACAGACAGTATTACATCTGTGTGATGTAATGTGATCTCCGGCCAGTCAATATGACAGTCTTCAGGGACTTGGGAAGCCCCACTGGAGAAAAAGGGCGCAAATCAACTGAAGACGACAATGCTGTCTTACTAGCTTTCACACTCATAGTTCAATTATCAACAATACACAGTGCCTCTAGGTAAACAGTGCGTTTATACCCAGTTAATGCAAATAAACCCCTAACAGCGCCATGCCAATGAATACTTGATGTCATGCCTTAGAAAAATACTTCATATACAGTACCTTGTATCTACGGTGGATTTTGCAGAAGGAAAACTTTGCGATGGCTACATGTGTATAAAATGTGGGTTCCATTATATGCACAAGGTCTTGGAAGTTGAGGCCGATTGGTGACTGGGGTCAGATGCCGACATTAAACTGCTGCAGTGCATTAGAGCGAGCAGCAGGACTCACTGAGGTTGTGCAGCACGCGGTCCCTCTCCAGCTGAGTGTCACGGATCTTGTTTTGCAGCAGGATCAGCTTCTCCTCGTACTGCAGCTTCAGCATCAGCAGCCGGCGCTGGCTGTTCTCCAGCTCGTCGATCAGCTTCTGCTTAATCTCGATCTCACACATCAAGTCGGCCAGGTCCGCCTGGAAGTCAGCTGGAGACAGAGGAGGGTGAAGGGCCAAGGACAGGGAAGGTCACATTTTGTATTTCTGCCCAAAGGTTTGCTTAAATAACGGAATGTCCAAATACAATTACAGCTACTTGTGCAACAGATATTGACATCCATGAGGCACAAACACGAATACAGGTTCTACGGGACATTTGTGTGAAAGTGGTTCCACAGTAATCCTTTCTTCTGAAGACTCACTCCTGGCGCACACCAGGTCTCTTACCTTTCTCATCTGAGTCCGAATCAGAGTCAACCAGGCTCTCGTCGCTGTCAAACTCCTCCTCCTCTCGACCGCCCTCCTCTTCCTCTCCCTCTTCATCTTCATCACAGCCACTCTCTTCCTGGTCCTCCTCCTAAAGGACGATAAATGCAAACTAAGTTTATCAAGCTCAATAACGGATTACAAATGCATTGCATTCATAATAACTCCCATGACCAATGGCAAACTGAGCTGTGGGCTTCCACGAGACACGCATCCAATAGCACCAATATGCAGAAGATGAACCCGGGTCATCCTACCTCAGCATCATTGCCATCCGAGTCAGCCTCTCCATGTTCTTGAAGTTCTACCCTCTCCCCATTCTCCATGGTCTCCCCATTTTGGATCTTGGCTCTTTTTTTCAGTCCCTTCTCCTTTCCTGGACTGAAATTAAATGATGCATTAATTGGCAAGTATATCTCACTTTCCTTTGCGGGAAATGCACAGGTGAAGATGAGGTTTAGGCCCTGAGCACAGAGTCAGCCATTTATCTAATGCACTTAAGAGGATTTTTTATATGAGGGTATAAAGGGCTTGCTGAAGAGCCCAACGGAGATGTGACTATTCTAGAGAGGACACAGTCCACCCCCCAAACAACTTGCTCCATCAGGTGACAGTACTACTCAATAAGTACTACATGTTGTCCACCTCTACTAATCCTCAAGCCATGCTATCTATAGCACCCCTTATATGGGGCAGTTACGAGAAACAATTTAAGTCGAATCATCAGCAGTAAAGCGGCTTCACATCACACAACACTCATGTCCTTCTTTGAGTACAGCAGCCAGATGAGTGACCCATTTGACGACGCGCCAGCCAGGCACATCACTCGCTGACTGGCAGGGTCCCAGGAGGCATGGGGCTGGGGTATTAATTTGACACTCAGGCAGGTTTATGCTTCTCTGTCTGCTAAGAGCTGCCGATCACCATTAAAAATCATCCCAGGCTGCCGTCCCATCCCCCAGACGAAGAGGTCGAGTCTGAAATGGCATCTCCGGAATCCGCCCCCCCACCATGCAGATGTCCACAGATCATGCGTGTAGCAGGCAAGCGCCGGGCAGACATGCAGCACCGACTACATGTACACTTTCATTCTGCTAATCCACTGACCACCTCACCTAGCGCCAGTCAACAACGGTCAGTGCCAACAACAGTCAGTGCCACGTTGACTGAGATGGCTTGACAGAAGCAAGTAAAGTGGAATAATGTCTCTGGAATCTGGGCACAGAAGAAGCCGAAATGCTTATGACCAAAGGTCAAGCATCTAAAAATATACTGAAACATTTTTATTTTTGTTACAGAAGGATTCATCCCCAATTATAATAAAAATGTTACAAGGTCAGACTGCATTTGCCAGTCTCACCATACCTTGAATTCCAACCATAGTCACATTTTTCCTGGTATCTCCCAGGGCTTGGGATACTCATTCTATCCAAAGAGGGACTTACATTCATTGAGCGGTATTAGGGGTAATTACGAGTACCTTTTCTCAGTAGCCATCCTGATATCTCAAACCGAAATAAGCTCAGATCCTCAGCCGCTGCATCGCCTGTCTATAGCAGGGCATCCTGGCTGCTGACTCACCTCTTCCTTCGCTGCTTCCTCTCCTTCTTTTTCAGCCTCTCGATGTCCAACTTGGCTCGGCGAATCACATCAGTCATCTCTGCCTCCATGGAGATGGAGGGGGAGGAGCCAAGGGGGTGGCCCTGGCCGGGGCCCTGTTGGGTGGGGTATGGGGACCTGGAGGAGAGGCGTGAGAGGCTGCGGCGCAGTGACTCATTCATGGCCTCACTCTCCAGGAGCTTGGACCTGAGGTGGGAGAAACGTGAACATGGAGGGGGTCAGACACCATCATCGAAGCTCACAGTCTCCACCCCACCAGGTCAACCACCTTCCAGACAACCAAAAAGAGGGACATACCTGATCTCCTCAATCTCTCTAATGTAGTTCTGGATTAATGTGCCAATCTCCTCATTGCCATTACCTGCAGCATCAGTAAAAGCACAGTAAAAAGGACAGTTACAAATCAGAAAAATATTGACAACTAAATGGAGCAAACATTGTACTACACAAGCAAGGGTTGCAAGAGGGAAGTATTGTAATTAATATTTCCTTATCTGGGAGATCAATGACTCGTTGAAAGACCTGTCAACAGGGCTGCTTACCTGATTTTTCCAGCAAGGCATTAACCTCACTAGAGAGCAACTGGGTGACACGACTATTAAGATGGTCTATGGTCTCCTGCATGGCCTTCACCCTCATCCGTAGGGTAGCATTCTCTTTCTGTAGCATGGCATTTTCCTGGAAGAGGTCGCTGAAGCCCTCTGATCCATCTTCACCAACTACACGCTTGCCCTGTAGAGGGCAGCAGAGAGCAGCATCAATGACCACCCCTTCATTCCACCATTCACACATCACTCTAAACTCCGGTCCTGGAGCGCTACTGTCCAGTAGGTTCTCTCTCCTACCTGCCTTCTGATGAGCCACGCCTGTTCTCAGGTAAATACCAGGAACCGACGTGGCTCATCAGAAGGGAAGTTGGAGACCCCAGCTCTAAACCGAACACTACAAAACCACGACAAGAAACATTCTTCAGAAAGAGAGGGAGCAGAAACTGACTTGGGCTAAATTGAACCCAGCATAAACTTAGCAAATGAATCTCGTTGCCAGTATGATTCCTTAAACACTACTGCCTTTGATGGCTCTGTTGGTATTACGACACACCAGCTGTGTCTTACAGAGCCCCTAGAATACGATGACCAACTCCGTTTGCAAGTATAACAACTGGGTAGCCCTGGTTGTCCCATGGGCTGCTCCTGCGCTGGCTGCCTCGCGGTCTCCTCACCGCTTTGTACTCCATCAGCTCCATCTGCAAACGGGCAATCTCGGCCCGCAGGGCACTGATCTGCTGGCTCGTCTTGTCCTGGTTCACCACCACCTTGTTCTTGATGTTTCGGGCACGGTTTGCATACTTGAGCGTGTTGAGTGTCTCCATAAAATCCCGGTCAGATGGACTGATGCAGGCAATCATCAGGGTTCGACTGGGATCAGAGTGGGAAGGAGCGGTTAGTGAAAGGCAAGTGTGTAGATTTGGGCACGCCCCTACCAATACTGTGGGAGTACCGTGTGATGTTAGGGTGGTGGGGGGTTCCGGGCTGACTTGGTCCCTACCAATGCTGGAACCAAAGCTGCTCCCTTGATGAGCGTCCTTAGTAACAAGCGGTGCTACTTGTTCGGTATGGACACTGCCTCACCTGTTCCCCCCCAGTGAATCCTGCAGCAGCCGGGTGAGCTTGGAGTCCCGGTAAGGCACGTGGCTGCTCTTCTTACTCTGATCTCCAAGGGCACTGATGACGTTGCCGAGAGCCAGCTGCCAGACACACGAACACCATCACCCTCAATGAGCGACTAGAAGCATGCAGTACAGATCATCGACGAAGGTTAGCTGCTAGCCATTGAGCTGCAAGGAAGTTCACGACGTCATAATCTTCTAGTTTAGATGGATCAATAGATATAGACAGACAGACTTTAGTGATCCCACGGCTAGCAAATAAGTATTGTGAGGTTAGTACACGAGCCAGTTGCCCCTGACAACTACAGCATCAGTACCAGTCCGCAGTTGATGGAGATGCCCTCACGGGCCCGCTCGCCCGTGGCGCCGGTGCGCTTCAGCCGCTCCGAACCAGCCAGGTCCACAAAGTGGAACTTGGCCGTCAGCGTCTCGTACTCAGGCTGTGAGATGGACCTCTCAGACACGTCTGCCATGTCCACGCTCACGTCGCCATTCACCTGGGCAAAAGGAACAAATGTCGAGTTGGAGGGCATGTCTTTTTGTATGATGCTCACTTTGACTACCCAAAACATCTTGGGTACTAATGGAATCGTCCCCTTCCATGCATCAGTACCCATCATCAATCATATTCAAAAAGGACTGTCATGTTGGGTAACGAATTTAACGTTTTTGAGCTAATAGAGGGATGGGGGACAGAAGCCAAGACTAAACGAGGGTGACAGGGAAATGACTTCTGCCGCTTTCATGATCACGTTGGTAGCTTACTTGCTGGTTGGACTGGCACAGCCGCATCTGGCAGAGGTGGATGGTGAAGATGGCGTGTGAGCGTGAGCTCTGGGCGTTCATCTGCGTGCTGGCCGTGGTGCGAGAGAGGGCTCCCAGCTTCAAGCACTGCAGTAGCTGCAGACAGCCAAGGCACACCGTCACGTAGCGGCTAGCGGCATGCAGCAGAACCATAAACACGCGCCACGGTGACATTTAGCCAGGTCTTGGGCCGAATGAGATACACACAAAATCCCACCCAAAAATGACCTTAACCCCAAAAACTACACCTATCCGAAGTGGAGCATGGCACTTGTGATTTCCTTGTGATAAATTGTATTTGAAAACCATGGACATTTTGTCAATCTATCTTATTTCCAGCCACGTATCTAGTACAGAGACACAGAAGGCCTGTCTCAGAAAGGACAGGGCAGGGCATTAGGCAGGGGTACACCCTGCACGAGATGCCAGTCCACTCAATTCAATTCAATTTGTTTTCATATTGTGTCTTTCACAGAGTTGCCCCAAGGCACATTACATGGGTGTGTTGTGATACATTCCTGCATCATTCATACACAATTTAAAAGCCAATGAGCCTAACCAGTAACGTCTTAGGACTACAGGCAGAAAGTTCCCGTAGTCCTGCCCACATGACTTTGGAAGAATAACTACCACACACACACACACACACACACACACAGCTATTCCACAGTCCTGGAGGTGTGACCCAGCACTGTTGACCACTGAGCCACCGTGCCATCTGGTCTAGAATATACTCACTTTGGAAACTCTCCAAAGTCAATACGAACACACACTGCATGTATTTATGGCAGGTGCCCTTAAATCAATCACCTTGACCCCTGCTTGATTAATCCTTAATCCAGCACCATAAAAGAAAAGATGGATCATGAAAAAATGCCAAGTCCTTTTCAGCTTTCCATTCCCGGGGTTACCATAAATCAATGCTGACTCAACACCGAATTGCCCCTACCAAAACACACAGTGCGAACCTGCTAAACAAAACTTCACAAGATATGAGGCAAGGTTACAAGCAAAACCAAAGTATCCGCTGATGGTTCTTATACAAAGTGGGGGAGTTTGACGTTGCTTTATTTCAGTCTTTTATACTAAAATTGTGCTGCGCTGCTGTACTCACTCAGTCACTGATGATCAATCTGGACTGGATTTATTACTCAGACTTGAAATGGGAGACTCAGGAAAAGGTCTAAGGGAAACCTCTCACCTCCTCCTCAGAGGTGACCAGCTGGGAAGTCACCCCAGAGGTGTAGATGCCACCACAAGCGTCCTCATGAATCCGGATGTTGGACTTCCTTCCCCGTGCATCGGGGTCCCGGGCAGTGTCGAACAGGTCCAGGATCTCCTCGTTGTACAACTGGGGGAGACACACAACACTCGCACATTTACTCAAGGAGCTAAGATCCCTGGCACTTACACAAGGTGCTGTTTTGGTTCTGATCCGGGGGTCGGACCACCTCAGCTGCCAGCACAAAATCATTGGGACCAAAGAATGAGGAAACAGCTGTACAAACAATCATTGGTTTGAGGATGGAGGCACCAGCATAGAAGAAAGACCACTGAACCAAACCACCAAGCTGCAGTCCTGCCTGGAAGAGGCTCCCCAGGCAGCCTGTAATGGACCACAGTCGTTCCCCTGGGACGCTAATTCATGGTGGCTAAGAAGGCCCTGAAAAATGGAGGTAATTATTGTTCCTTAATGGTGGCTATGCGGGGAGCACTCTGAGCGCCGCTCTCCGGACCTCAGGCCTCGGGCACCGTAAATCGCCACCCACCGTTTTCTACTTGAAGTTAGGTTAACAGTAATGGACAACACGAGGAGAGCTCTGTCGTTTCACAAACAAAATAAATAGCGCAACGAGGCAGAAGATCGTAGCTAGCTAGCTGGTCAGCTGAACATATTGCTTCAACACCTCCTAAATAAGGTGTGCTTTTATTTAATTAATATTTTTTAAGTTAATATTTTTTAATTAATATGTAACTGACATTAATGAAAAACAGGGGGCCCAAAAGCACAGGGGCCCCCCAAGCAAACTCACGGTTCGAGTGGTGGCAATAACTGCCCTGACCTGAGACAAACAGTCTTTCGCCATCCATCACCTCCTGATTCAATCAGCTCATCATCCGATTATCATCGATGACCGTCTCACCGTATAAATTATCCGCGATGATACATTAAACCGATGTTTCATTTTTATGTCTCTCAGTCCATTTTGTTAAGTAATCAGCGGAGAGCGCGAGTGCCTGTGTATCGGTGATTAATTAAAATCACCCTCTCCCCAATACACCACAGACTCAACCCTCAACCTACTTGTGGATTCGCAGTGAGATCACTCAGGGGAAATTAAATCTATCCATTAAATAACCTGTTAGCGCTTGGGGCTACAGAAACAAGCTCTACGTGTTGTCAAGTAGTTTGTCCGGCATGTCTAACAACATGAGCTTAAATAAAAACAAAGCATTTTTAAATAATAAACCATTTTTAAACACCCTATTAACTTATCAGCTAACCTATGCAGCAATTTCTGCATATTTCCGACATTTAAATGTGTATATAAGCAAGAACTATATACATGTGTATATGTGTAATATAGTATAGTATTGTATTGTATAGTATAAAACACATACATGAAGTATATATGCAAGTTCAGACTGAAGTTAACACACCTCAACCCCCCACCTACCTCCAGAAACTGGGCGCTGACTTTGAATTCGGGGGGGTGAATGCCAGCCTCCTTGGCCTCTGTCTGCCGCTGCTGGATTCCCTGGAAGAGCTGGCGTACCGCCCGCGGGATGATGCCCTGCTCATGTTCGCCGACGCTCACATCGAACCCTGTGCCCATGGTGTAGGTCTTCCCTGAGCCGGTCTGGGAGCGGGATACATCGGCGGACACCATGAGTGAGCGCCGGGGAACCATGTGACTCCCATCCCTCCCTCCCCCGAAAACCCCTTACAGCGTTATGCGACTCTGCATTCCAGCGATGAGTCAAGTGACTCATACTGCAAAATTGAACACGTGCCTTAAATAGCTACACTGGACGTGCTGGTTTCCTAGTGCAAATCACACATACTTGCTGCCTTGGCAGGGGGCGCTCCAACTACCATCAGCATTATTTAGCACTGTACTTAAAGCAGAATTAAAACCTCATCCCCTGCCAAAACACAGCATCAGCAAGCAAATCATGTTGCTATAGCAACCACCCCTGCCTCCTGACTCACGCCTATTCAGTTCCTGGTCATGACATTGCAACTGGACTACTACAGCTCCCTCTTGGATGGTCCCACGACACCCCCATCATGTCTTGTATTTGACTTCTCAAAATATCCAAGTTTGTACTAGCATTCGGTGGTTGCTATGGCAGAGTGTATTACAACAAAACCAAAGCACATAGCATGACTATGATGAACAACTTCAGCATTTTGTCATCTACAGCCCCTGTGTGGCTGTGCATGTCCCACATGCACCAAAGTCCCCTGGAGAAAGCGAACCTGTCCATAGGCGAAGACAGTGGCGTTGTACCCCTCGAAGCAGCCCTCGATCAGCTTGTGGACGCAGCTAGAGTAGATCTCCTGCTGTTGGGCTTCTGTGTCAAACACGAAGTCGTAGGTGAAGGCCTTGTCCTTTCCCAGGAGCACCTGGGGCTCTCCAGGTGTCACCGAGGTACAGACGTGGCAACCCTCGATCTTCTCCTTGGCCATCTGGGGCCGAATCCTGCCAAGAAAGAACAACACAGTTGCTGAAAAAACAGCCAAACTAAAATAATCAAATCTGGACAGACTCATCTCGGTTGCTCAGATCACTTCCTATGCTGTGTGACACAGTAACAGACACGCCCCGATCGCTGACATCACAACCTAAGCTGTAGGACACAGTAACAGACACGCCCCGATCGCTGACATCACAACCTAAGCTGTAGGACACAGTAACAGACACGCCCCGATC
>JAODKM010000118.1:8233879-8245128 GCA_026780845.1 Petrocephalus sullivani | reverse complement strand
ACAAGTATTTAGGATGCTGTATTAACATAAAAAGGGTCTGACTATCCCCAATTATATTTTTGATATCTATAATATAATTTCTCCAAGTCAAAATCATATTCTCACTAGTCAGTATGATGTATTTTTGAATGAAAGATAGTCCCATTCACTGACAGCTAACAACTGAGAGCCTCTCAACACATTACTTGCACTGTTTGTCAGCAGACCCACTAGGTGACCCAATCAAAAATCAACTTGGAGCAAAACTGGTAAATCCAGCAACTATTGATTTAACCGGGCTTGATCCTGCATTTGTGCTGAACAGTGCAGATAAGCTGAATGGATCTTGCTGATCACTTTTTGTGTTCTGCTGCATTAACGATAAAGACTATTCAGCAAAGTGAGGGGGATAAAACAAAGACATGTAGTCGTGTAACGTTTTATATCTATATATATAACTTTTTAATATATTTTTTGTAATTATAATAAATGAAATGACGACAACAGGGGAGTGTACTGATGGAAGACAGATATCCAAAAAGATAGTAATGTATGGAAAAAATAGCTCACTTGACTTATGCCTAGTAACAAATGGATTGCAAATATTTGAAATGAGAATTTTTCCAAGTATGAATTCTATTTCAGATATCCATAATTTTGGTTTTTGATATCTAAAATTAAAAGCCTAACGGACATGCCAAAAGTAACATCATTTGTTCTAGGAAGAATGGCATTGTGGATATCTGAAATGCTCTTTTTGACTAGGAAGAATTGAATTACAGATATCTGCAATACATCCAGTATAGCTACTAAATGTTGAAAGGGCTTGCCAGAAGTACTAATGTAGTTTTAGAGACCTTAGAGATATTATAAACTGTTTTGGCTCTAGAATAGACATTATGACTCGAAATAATTGAATTGTAGACATCTAAAAAGAGAATTGTTACTAGTAAGAATGTAATTTCAGTTATCTATAATTCACACACAGATATGTAAAATGGAATTGCTGCCATCTCAGATGAAAACCGCAATACATATGAATGGGTGAAGTGAGGTCATTCCTACTAGTAACAACTGAAACTGAACTAAGATTACTATTCTGTCTATACTTATTTCATGTTAAAACGGCTTGCCATAGGTCCCCTTGGATAACCAAAGCCAGAACAGATTACCTTCATGATTATCTTACAACAACCTG
The DNA here is from genome assembly GCA_026780845.1 of Petrocephalus sullivani. Taxonomy (NCBI): domain Eukaryota; kingdom Metazoa; phylum Chordata; class Actinopteri; order Osteoglossiformes; family Mormyridae; genus Petrocephalus; species Petrocephalus sullivani. The sequence goes on along the minus strand of JAODKM010000118.1, from coordinate 8,243,951 downwards.
TGAAAAGAGGCTCTGCATCAGTATTACACTGAAACACAGGAGTAGCAGATTGGAATGTTATTATTTTACTGGTCACAACACTATGTATGTAAACCCATGTGTCCAGCCCCCCTTTTTGCAGTGTGCTGTATTTTGCAGTTTAAAGTCTCTGATCCTGGGGGAACATCACCTCATGTCATTGTAGACCTGTGTGTGGATGGTGCGGTAAGAAAGCCCACTTGACACGTTTCTCAGCTAACAATATTTGTTGTTTTTTTAATGAAATCGTTTGTATTATATACCGTATATTATTTATATGAGCAGAAAAGGCTTACAGTAAGTAAGTGCAGAGTAGCGGGTGCCAGTGAGGAAACCACTGCATACCTGCCCGAATATATAAGATACGGCAAATACAAAATATAGATGAGTACAACGAAAGAATAACATAAGTAAAAAGAGACAATAAATACAAAAAAATAATGTACAGTATAGGAAAATTAGTACAAATAAAAAAACATAAAAGTGTTCGACTTAAAGAATACATAGGAGGACTGTGCACTCAATGTCCACTAGTCCACATAGTGGTGCTGCTGGCAGGAGCAGCATTGTACATTTGCATGGTGGATTTTCAACAAAAGCCCCAAAATACATGAAATATTCAGAAGGAAAACACATAGAAGTATACCCAGATCCTATCACAAATCTGTAACATGATGACAAGGCACTGCTGGCCGCATTGGACCAAAACACAGTGTAAGCTATATGGGGGGGTGTGCGGCTCACTGGCTTAGGATGCTCTGCCTGTGATCAGAAAGTCACCAGGTCAGTCCCAGGGCCAGCACAGTTACCTGACCACTGGGCCCCAGAACAAGGCCATTAACCCCCAAATGCTCCAGGTATTCACCCTGCTGTCTTAATTGCATGCCACTTTGAATAAAAGTGTCTGATAAATAAAGGCAATGTTAAAAATACTGTACGCACAAAGATTATCTGTCACCAGACGCGTCAGCTTTGCTAATAAACCTGCGATTGGTGCCTCTGTGCGGGACTTTCACTGAGTGGAAAAGCATGATAAATATCAAAGTGTTCCAGACCAGCAGAAACATGGATGCTTAACATCCACACATCTGACTTGTGTAGAGCCATCGCTGATCAGCCCCAAAGGCCTATCGTGGTAAGCAGGCGACAAAACATCTTTTGATGTTTCAAAAATCCCTTCAGTACGGTTTCTAAATTTGACTCACAAGCCCTAAGCTGATTCGCTCTCCTCCATAAACCTTGCCTGTGATTCTGACATGAAGAGAATAATGTTATGTAATCACTTTTGTTCACTCACTGCCTGAGCAGGAAACGACAGATATTGGCAGCATTTAATGTCGTTGTTTTGTTTTATTCAAGGTTTTACTTCGTAACGATCGAAAGTCTACCTATTTTATGAAATGTGGAGGTGACCAGCGGCCGCTGGAGCCATAACATAACAGCACCTCTTGCTCCAGGTAACCTGTTCCAGTGAGAAATTCACGCATTGATTTGGTAGACCCTATGAACAACTGCCCCCCCCAAATAGACTGCACACTTCAAAACAGCCAGCTTTATTATTCACAAGACAAAATTCCTCATAAGAACATGGCTTATTTAACACATGACTGACACATGGGGGGGGGGTTAGCTTCTGACCACACAGTGACAGGTCCAAAGCAGCAGAGAGCCTAGGCGCTCGGCACTCATGCAGCCCCCCAGGCAAGCGTCACTGCTGCCCCCCTCCCCCAGCATGCACCTTCCCAGACAAAGTGAAGTTGGGCGGTGCCGCTTGCCGGCCACCTCCGAAGACGGTTCCCTAGGCTGAGAGAGACCAATAGCGCGCGCTCTGACAGCTGATTCGTGGTCTGACCCTACAAGCCCATCGACCACTGGGACATATAACGGTAGGACTTGACTCTGATCTGCGAGTGTTCTGTTTCAGCATCTACAGGCTTAAGCACGGTGATGCTCGGATGTCTGTCAAAAACCCCCCAGCTGTACATGGCGTGCCACTTCACCCTGCCTCGCTTTGCTCCAGCCGCTCGATTTCACGCTGGGCTAGCCTGCGGTGAGGGCTAGGGGGAGGGTGAGGACCACAGTAGGCCCTGGGCTCTCAATAGCAAAAGCCATTTGTCCCACTGACATTCAAGTTGGATGTATTTGGCCACACTGGATAATTGTGGAGGACACAGTGGTTTTGATGGGGGAGATTTAGTTTGTACGGCTGAATGGCTCACAATTCAACCCAAATCAAACTATATGGGCGTATCCACGGGAAGCTAAAATAAGCCATGCGAGCCAGGAGACCAGGGATGATGCTGACAAGATCAACATATGACAAGTCCATCCCATGTCAATAAATGACCCCGATTCTAAATCAAAGGTCCTTTGAGACAAAGTCTCTGTACACTGGAATAGCTCAATGTCTCTAATCTGCTATTTGATACATTTCATTTAAAGTTACACAAAAATATTGTGGCTGGGGTCAAATTTACAGGTTTGGTAGGTAGCAATAACGTCAAGACGGACATTCCAGATACTGGTTCTTGCATCCCTTCAGCCCGGCTTTGGGTGTGGACATGTGCTCCTCTGCAAAGGCACTCAGCACCTCGTTTCTATGGAAACAGACCCATGAAGGGCGGCAAGGAGGCTAGGCTGAGACAGCAAAAACGATTCAGTCATGTGACAAACAGGATGCTTATAAATGGGACAAAGCCAGGGGTATGCTGGGAAGCAGGGAATGTGGCAATGTAAAATGTAACCCCTAACATTGAGTAGTTTTACCCATATCACCAGAGACAGGCCTACATAATGAGTATTTTTAATCAACAGACAGCTCAGAAGTAGGAAAGATACTAGGTTTTTTTCTATAAGAACATAAGAACTATACAAACAAAAGGACGCCATTCGGCCCATCAAGCTCGCTTGGGGAGAACTTAACTAATAGCTTAGAGTTGTTAAAATTTTATCTAGCTCTGATTTAAAGGAACCTAAGAATTCAGCTTGCACTACGTTATCAGGAAGACTATTCCATACTCTAACTACCCTCTGTGTAAAGAAGTGCTTCCTTAAATCACTTACATCCTTACATCCTTCCTTACATCCCTCTAAGACCAGGAATCATTCTTGTGGCCCTAAGCTGCACCTTTTCTAAGGCCGCAATGTCCTTTTTAAGATAAGGTGACCAAACCTGCACTCAATATTCTCAAATCAAATCAAATCAAATCAAAACTTTACAAACCTTATTTGTCCCCAGGGGCAATTTGAGGCACGTAGAGCAGTTCTAGGTGAGGTCTCACCAAGGAATTGTAAAGTCTTAGCATTACCTCCCTTGACTTAAACTCCACACACATGGAAGCCTTTTTAATTGCTTCCCCATGCTGCCGAGAATGGGACATGGATGCATCAACATACACACCGAGGTCTAATCAGCTACTTTTATTTCAGTATGACAATCACAACTTTCTTTACATCCATCTATCCATTTTCTGTACCTGCTTATCATATTCAGGGTTGCATATCCCAGAAGCTACGGGCACAAAGCAGGGAACAACCCAGGACGGGACACCAACCCGTTGCTGCAATTTTTTTGCAGCTATTTATTCTGATCCAATTGCTATTTAATTTCGGAGCAGATGTTGTACCCAAAGTGGTTTATGTATCCTGTATTTGGTTCAAATACCTTCTGCAATGATACAACAGCAGAGGTCCTCCTAAGACTTGAAACTTGGGATAATTTCAGTTCCCTCAATCTCAAGATTACTTGCTGCCCTTAAAGAACATAATGATCCGAGTACTTCATGCAAGCCCTGAAGAGTAGCTCAGACTGGGCTTTTCTGTAACAATTGGACACATTATTTGCTCTGTGGATGAGAGGTGAATTGAATTGCTATGAAATAAAGGGATTACAAGTTACCTAGCTGATGGTGTGTGACCGGCAGCCACTGAAGGCTTTAGCATAATCAAGGTGATTGACTGTTTAAAGGGATTGGCTCCTGATAACAGAGTAAGGGTCTGCGGGTCCTTGGTTAGGGGACATCTGTGATGCATGGTAAACATGAAATGATGGTGCATAACCTGCAAAAGCACCCAGGGTCAGATGCGCAAATAAGGGGCGGAGAAGACGCCTGTGATTCTGAACACGTGCAGAGGTGGGTTTGTTCTGTCTGGGGCTGCATTCAGAAAAGTCACCCCCCAAATGGTTCAAAAACGAAATAAACAGTTAATAATAATAATAGCTAATGAGTCAGGAGATCATAGCTAGCCAGTTGTTTTCCAGACCACGCTGCTTCAGAACCTCCTAAATAAGGAATGTGTTTATTTTATATTCAGTGTAATGACTGTTTGTGGCCGAAACTTGGGGGCCCCACACAAATGAATGGTTTGACTGGTGGTAATGACCACAGTTGAATATGTATGTATGGGTGCAGCCCGAAATTCAATAGAAATGCTTCTTCATCCCGTCCACATGTTTATACAGTAGATGTGAAGCCTTATTCTAAAAGCTTGGAGGCTGGTGTTTACTGCAGTCGATCACAAGAGAAGATCGTTTCTGTAGGGCCTTGAAAGAAGACCATTGGAGATAGGGTAATAAAGAGGGTGTCCTGCTTTACCCCACTGGCACATCAACACAACAGCCTCTTTGTCTGCCTGAATACAGTCTTTTCTTTGCCCCATCCTACACTACACCATTAGAGCCTTTTTGAATATTTATTTTAAAATGGTGATGCTTTTAAAATAGAGTGATGTTGCATTTATGAATACTATAAAGAACTGTGTGGTCATACTACGGTAACCTTTCATTGAAAGACAAAAAAGGCATATTTTCTTAGAAGTTACTTTGGTGGTGGCAGTGTGCTGGTGCGGGCGGGGAGGGGGGGTAGACTTTGGGGGTTATGAACCCTTATATGATCGAAACATGAATTGCTATGGGTTGTGGATCCATCTTAGGTTATTCCATGCCTTGCATTCGTAGCATCTGGAATAGGCTCCGGACCCCCGTGACCCTGCATAGGACAAGTGGGAACAGAAAATGGATGGCTGAATGAACGAAAAGCAGTTGAAGGCGAGCGGCAAACACTCTGGCGCCCTCTGTTGGTTGGTCAATCAAATTAATTAATTTGAACAGGAACAGCAGACTAGGCACGAAAAAGTATGAATGACTGAATATTAATAACTGATCGACCAATAGGCCTGTAACATAAAATTTAAGTCAAACTACAGAAATACAAACGTATGCTCGGTCTGGTAGTGACTGTTTTTTTCTTTGAACCGTCGTTTTCTATCTGTCATTTTCATACGCGCGCCACATTCGACTTAATCGTATGTCGATATGTTATTATTTGACACCGATTATTCGTCTTTAATTTTAAAAAATCTTCTCGATAAATTTGAACAGTATTCATTTAACCGGCCGGTCACCCTGACTGTGACTCTGTCCCTGGAGTCCCCGGGATGGAAGATATGTAGTTACCACGTCGCAAATTTCCTTTCAACACCATACTCACTTGAGGTTATGTGATACTGCGAAAAACGTCCCAGGACGCAAAAGCTAATGGCGCTCCCATGGCACAGGGCAATACATCTTGTTGTTGCACAGTTCGTTTCCCTGGGGAACATTTTATAAAAGCATAGAAAGTGTTTTGTTTCTGCTGTGGAACTATTATAAAAAAGGGTTAATGTTTTTAAATCAATCTTAGCTTGGAGCATTTAATAAATATTTGATGTAATGCCTCTGTCCATGCAGTTATATATTGGCAGAATTCATCTGTAGTATATCTTACGTTTCAATCTTATTCTGTGGGTTTTCAGCTATAACAGATGGTAGCTTTTGTCGATAAACAGTCGAAGAGGACAGCTGCGACGTTTATTGATTTACTTAATTACTTAACTACCTTATCCCAAGGGATAGATGTATGGTTCTCTTGTCTGCAACAACGTTACTTTGTATCAATTTTCAAAACTGTGTAACGGCTTCAGTCCTCAGAGACGCTGAGTAGTACAATAACAGATTTTACCTGTATGGGATAGGCATATAGCAAGGAATAAACAAATGGTTAAAGAAAGATATAAAATTCAAACGTTTCAGTTTTCCTTTTACCTTTCAGTGATAGAATAGGCTTGAACTATAAAGGATCACAATAAACCGCAAGACGTCACTGTTGAAACTGCAAGAAATAATGATAATATAATTATTTACTTTTATACACCACTGGAAGATGTAGGACATGATCTAAAGCAGGGTTCACCAACATGGTGCGCGCGGGCACCAGGATGCCCCCAAGGGCCACACGAGTCGCCCGCGGACCTGTTCTAAAAAACTCACCAGTTAACAGCGTCTGAAATGTAATTTTATCCCGTTGCTATTCATCTTTAATCACATTTGCATTTATATAGATTTGAAAATTACGATATCTAAAAATAAGCATTTATATACGCATTAAAAGTAAAGGTAAACTGAGCAAATGTGTTATTTAAGAAGAGTGCATCAAACCGGCAGCCCTTCGCATGGCTCAGTACCCGCGAGGTAGCTCTCAGCTTCAAAAAGGTTGGTGACCCCTGATCAAAAGAAAACTTTTAATTAAACCGAAATACAAACATAATTTATGTAACATTTAAAGATGGAAAAATAAATGCGAGAATGGAACAAAACAACACAGAATTCCTGGAAATCTTTGAATTATTTCAGGATTACATTATAGTCAGACCGAGTCACAATCGAGCGTATTGTCCCACAACTGGACATAATGAATGTTTTGCACATTTCAATGACATGAATTTCCACAGAAGACAAAAAACATGAATACGAAACGGTTCCACAGTATTAACTTTTTAGCATATGCTTTTTGATTAAGCATTTTATTAGTATGAGTTATCCTACTGAGGTTTTAAACGACCTGATTCAAAGTTCGCAAGTGTATCACAAGTTTTTCGTATCGGGATACAATTTACTCTTGCACTGGAGAAGTACATACATAATAATAATAAAATCCAGAATGATCGAAAACGCTCCGGAGCACAAATTTGCGTTTGGAGACTTTCATGCACACCTGACGTGCTATCATTGTACTCATGTTGATTATAGCCTAGCCTACTCTTACTTCTTATTGTTAGTTTAAATAATGCAAGTAAAATGTAAAAAATATCACAGAAAGGCCTGTCGTGACGTCAATATATAAAGAAATTATTTCGTGACTTTATGTTGACACTAATTTTATTCCGTTTTTGAAGAATTTTATATACTAACTGTAACCAGTAAAAGTGTTCGTCCAATTTACTCAAGTGCGGCACAATTTTAGCATCGGCTTGCCATCTCATCACTGAGTTTCCTATTTCAGCGTCTTCACTGAGAAGCCTTACCGCGGTAGAATAGCAGGCGCACATTGGCCTCCCTGCCTCTCTATCGCCCCAGTTAAGCACGCGAGTCGGGGGTGGGGGCTGATCGCTGATAGAGAATCGCTCTCCGTGGTCCTGAATTTATGGCTAGATATCGGATACCAGACGCCCAGAGACAAACCTGGCGACTGAGATGTGGGCAAAGCGAACGATTCGAATAGCGTCCGCTGATAGCAGCGACTCCTCTTCAATGAAAGTGTGAAGCATGAAGCAGGACTGAACCACGTCTCTGAGTAAACATACGGAAGATACACCTGTAAGTAAAACAGCTATGAATGGGGTTTTATAAATAATAGAGGTGGAATCGAACATCCAAGATTACTCTGAGATGCAATATCTGCTTCCAAGGATTCGAGTCAGTGGCTGCTAACAATAGAGATCGGTGAGCTTCAGGTGGTAAGGAGCTCCTCACTCCACGATCCGGGCATTACACTGGGACTGGGACTGTGTGGCATCTTGCTGAGGGTTTAGTGCGATCTCTCCTCAAGATGGGGGAAATGCTACCTGCCCAAGAGGCGGCCAAAATATACCACACCAATTACGTGAGGAACGCCAGAGCCATCGGTGTGCTGTGGGTGATCTTCACCATCTGCTTCGCCATCATAACGGTGGTGGTGTTCATCCAGCCGTACTGGATCGGGGACAGCGTGAATACGCCCCAGGCGGGCTACTTCGGACTCTTCCATTACTGCATCGGCAACGCGCTGACCTCCGAGCTGACTTGTAAGGGCAGCGCCCTGGACTTCGGCTCCATCCCATCGGGAGCCTTCAAGACCGCCATGTTCTTCGTGGGCATCTCCGTGCTGCTAATTGTGGGCAGCATGGTATGCTTCAGTCTCTTCTTCTTCTGCAACGCCGGTAGCGTCTACAAGATCTGCGCTTGGATGCAGCTCGCCTCATGTAAGTAACGTTGCGATGGGGAAGGAGGACTGCCACGGAATGGCGTGCGCCGCGGGCAGCTTTTCTCACGGCTGAACTTCTCAAACAGGCTCCAGTCTGGCCAAACGTGGGTTAGCCAAATGGTTTGTGCGATCGAGGAGGTGCAGTTACTGACTGCTAATTAGAGCATCTAGGGTGGGTATAAAATACAGTGCTAAAGATGTATTGCTGGAAACGTGGAATCAGCTTTAACATGGGGAACCCACAGGGTCATGTATGACCCCACCTTTTATTTCTGCTTTACATTCAACCCACTCGTCGAAGTAAAGATTTTACTTTTGTTTTGGGGTCGTATATGGTACACTGGGCTGTAAAGCAAAAAAAAAAAAACTTGAAATCTCAGAGAGCAACAAGCGACGTTATGGCGCTAGTAGTTAAAAATGCAGTTCCTTACATTTTTAAGGTCACATGTAGCCTATTACACTGAACCCTTATTCACTGAAATGTCTATGAAACACATAAAACGCAATCAGTACGTCACTCTTTACATTATGCGGAATATACATGTGATTAATTTCTTGTGCGTTAAGCTACTTGTTACATTCTGTATTATACGATTCGGCATACAATCATGTCTGTCGATTACTCTGCATTCAAATATATATATCCAGTCAGACGTTACAAAAGGCCAGGGAACTTAAAAGGGCTGACATTCAGTAAGAGGTACAAACTACAATGTATCATTTTCTGTTTTAATCACACCGACACTCTTGGCTTGCAAGAAACCATTTTCTTTTCACCATGACAACCAGTTCATAAATATTCACAGACTGCACCGGCAAGTTCATTAGAATTAGCCTATATAGGCCTGCTGACAGTCAAGCTTCTTGCATAAGGGGTGCCTACAGCTTTATACGACGACATTGGCTTGCACGTGCGCTGTACTGAACCTCATCCCCTGGCCCACGACAGCTCTTGTGTGCAAAGGAACACAACAAAACTGTATAAACACGTATCTCAAAGCAATTATACAAAATCTATGCAAAGTGTATTTATTATGTCAATAATATTCATTATTATTATTATTATTATTAAGTACAATAGAAAATTCGAATTCAAGTTTTAATAAATATTACAAAATAATGATATACTTCTAATGCATTTAAAGCAAAATCTAAATACCCCTGTAGAACGTTACATTGGTTGTGGTCTCAAATCACAAAGAATACATGTAAATGTGACCCTACCCTTTACTGGAAGTCACATTGATAAAAGTGTCATCTAAACTTATGTTTCATGCAACTTCACAAACATTGCTATGTAGTTCACATTTCCAGAACAAAAATAATACTGTTTATATATTTATTATAGGAAAATTAAGAGGTAGAATCACGCTAGGAAGTAAATAAGTTGTGGACGTGCAGCAAAAACATTTTACTTTATTTCATACGAATTCCTATATGAATAAGGACATTTTTCAGCAAACCCTTGCTCAGATGCTGAAGTGATCATCTTACTGTTTTATACAGTTAGAAAAGATATAGCTGTGCCTGTGAAGACCTAGCCATGCTGTATTTCTGTGTCAAGTCAGTCAAAAAAAGAAGTGAAAAACAAAAGCAGTTCTGGCAGTTTTATTATTAGCCGGACATATGTACCCCTCAGTGGGAGCTCCTTAATTAAGCAGTGCAACTCAGGAAACTTTATACTAATACAGATATACCCCAAAGCTTTTGAGGGCCAAAGCAGCTTCAGAGGAAAGACGCCAAAGCCTGAGTGCTAATACAACTTCAGAGGAAAG